>WEDG01003659.1:0-45046 GCA_017591395.1 Schistocephalus solidus | reverse complement strand
CGCACCTTCGGAAACATCGCAAACTGTCATGTGAGGAGAAAGATTCACTGAGATGTGCCAGCCTTTCTGATCAAAACAACAAACCACGTTCTGGGGTCGAAATTATAGGTGCTCAACTGAAAAGCCCTGGACACCACGTATCTGGGCAACAACCTCTCCAGGAGCACCAAAATCGACGATGAGGTCGCTCACCGGATCGCAAAGGCAGCCAAGCCTTCGGTCACCTGCAGAACCTCGTCTGGTATCATCACGGTCTCCACCTCAGCATTAAGCTCAAGATGTATATATATAAAGCTGCCATTTATTTGACGCTGCTGTATGGAGCGGAGATTTGGAGAGTGTACAAGGAGCAGGCGCGGAAGCTCAACCCCTTCCATCTCAGTTGCCTCCGCAGAATACTGAAGCTAAGATGGCAGGATCGGAACCCGGACAGACATTCTCAGCAGCTACGCCCTGCCGAGACAACTGCAACTGCGCTGGATCGGCCACCGTGTGAGGATGGACGACGAGCGACTAACCAAATGACTCTTTTCATGGTGATTTCGCCACGGGTTCGCGTAGACAAGAACGTTAAGTGTGACGCTACAAGGACACTCTGAAGACTTCCTTGAAGCAACTGCAGATCAACCGAGTAAACAGGGACGACCTCGCCCGGAGTGAGGCACACACACACCACTCCTCCACCGCTGTTTCTGTAGGGTCAAAGCAGTGGTTGTGCTCCGAGCACTGCAATCATCATGCAAAATCACAGATGATAGGAAAAGACAGAAGGGACCCCAATGAGGGCTTTAGTGTGCAAAGAACCCCGAGTTACCTTCTCTGAAAGCAGTGGCAACTGACGGCACCGGGGCTAGTGTTGACTGCGTCCAGTCAGGCCTGCGAAACCGTGGTGGCAAATGCTTAAATGGATGAGTGGAATAAGTTAACTGTTGTCCAATGGGTGCACTGCCCGAGTGGTGTCACATCCATGCTGCGTCGGCCGAGGGGTGGGGTGTTGAAGTAGCGCTTTGGCAAGTGCGTTTGTGAATGGAAGTCGGTCAATTGTCTGCAGGTCAGCGAATCTGCATGCGCTCATTGCGAATGTGACTGACCTTGATGCAGCTGGCCTTGAACAAGGTCACCGGACATTGTTTGGGGGTCGGCTACAGAGTAACGAATTCCAACTAACCCATCCGTTCATATTATTGTCGAGTATTAGTAGGCTCTATTTTCATGCAGATGACTTGAGATCGTCCAACGAGCCCCTATATGTTAGGTAGGCTGAGGATATGGATTTTACCAACACAATAAAACACGAAAAGTATGCACAGGTCAAAAACACCACAAACAGTATCACAATAACCTACAAAGTCAGAAGAATATACAATACAACCGACAGAAGATTGGCCGAGAACAGCAACACCAAAACAAATAGCACAAATATCATTGCTCACCTACAAAACGAAATTCAGATGCCCAAGGTTTGACCATAAAGAAGGCCGACGTTCAACATGGCTACCAGGAAGTGGCGGTCCTAAGACGGTGACAAACAGGGGAATTAATTTAGTGGTAGAAGCCTGGCGCAGCGTCTGCCGCACTGTCTCCTCCCACACCCGTTCATCGTCAGTGTCGCAATACCGCCACCGCCAAGGTCCAGCCTATTTCTAGCGTGTTCCGTTGCACATGCATAACCATTACCACTGCCAACACAAGCATCAGCAAAAATACCAAAACCACTCACAGCTGCCCTCCAACAACATCATTTACTTCATTGAAGGCGCGCTTCTGCTCGTGACAGCGAACTCCTTCTGTAGTCCCTCAAATCGAATTCTCGTATATCTTGTTGGCATCTGCGGCTCATCGAAGTTTTACATGTTTATAGCCAAGCAAAGGCTTCTTTACAATAATCAAATCTGTTCACGAAACCATTGAATAGCCAGCGTTCCGCGAAGAGTTTTAGGTAAACCAATTGCAACTAGTGAATCCGAAAATATTATAGCCTACTACCTAGTGGACTATCCGCATACTTTTTGCATTACCGCAGTCGTACGGAGCTCTTGCCTCTTGTAGCGAATTCATTGGAAAGCCAAACATAAGTAGGCCTTATCACGGAGGCGCCCATACGCGTATGCCAGAATCTCATAAACATACACTAAATATCGTTAGTAGTTCGGGCGTAAAGACAATATGTGGTCAAACGAGCAAGTTGCTGACGCCAGCAACACCATGATCGCATCTCCAGTCGAAGCGACTACTGACGTCAAATGTCCCATAAAAATAGGTTCATGTAAAGTATGCAGGCAATGCAACAAAACGCCGGATTGCCGGTCAGGCTAAGTAAGTTTGTAGGATGATGACGACGATGTAGCCCAAACCGTTTGCCGGCACCAGGCGTCAACTTGACAAAACACCTAAACAGATCCTCACGGCGTCTGTGTTGAGGTCACGCCAAAACGCACTCTACGTGCTCAGGTCTTAAGGGCGCGAAATTGTGTGTTCTTCCTCTGACGATGCAACTGCTCTTCCAGCTGAAGCTTGGCCCTATGAGCATAAATGGATACGCGCTGTGTAGGCAGGAATCAGCAGAGGGCTACTGAAAAGAGCGCAATAGTTTTTGTTTCTAGCGGACGCTGTGATGCGGAGCCATCCCATCGCAAAGCAGCTCACTATTCTTGTAAAATATCCATGTAGTCAGTTATTGTGGGCATCTATGCAGCTGCAATGCACTTGCCTTCTTTCCTCGAGGTATATATGTTAGATTTCTTACCACCTTCCTTCGTTTGAAATGTAAGTTTGAGGTCATCTGTGGAGAAGGTTGACAGAGTTTTTGGAAGCGTGACTTTCTCGCATCCATTGTGCACTGAATTCACCAATGATTCTCATGAGGCCGATATTTAAAACACTGCGGCCAATATGCTTTATTTGAGATCAACCCGTGCTATCAATAGCACAAAATGACTAAAACGGATAAAAGCACGTTGCGTTTGGCAGATATAACGTAGGCCGTCAATGGCAGGTTATCAATCGAACAGTAAATTAAAGGTTTTAAAGTATTCAGGATATTTAGCTAATGGTATTATTAGAAGAACACAGTTAAATATTAATATCAAGAAGACATTGATGGAATGTGATAAGCATTGCCATCTGCGGCTCGTCTGAATGGAATCTCTCGTGACTTAAAGACTTCGTTTCATTCCGCAGTCAGTTGGTTTAATTTGGCACGTAGGCATCCACTATTCCGTCGATTGCTTTAGGGCTCCTCTTATTCCCCCATCTCTCATCACTTCACACCGAGGACCTGAGGTTGAGGTTGATCTTTTAAGCCAGAGCTCGCAACAAGACCCAACGCCATGAACACCATGATATTCTGAAGCACCGTCATCATCAACGACGAAATCAGAACTTTAATCACTACCATCAGGGTAACTTAAAAGAGCAAAAACATGGAAGTATCACAAATTTGAAAAACCTACCTGACAGCTGCGTTAAAGCCGCAACCACCAACGCCACCAAACATATCAATATGACTGCCAAATTGAGGTGAAAACTAAATTCCACAGCCAGCAAAACCGCCAAGAACAGCAAAACTACAACAAATCGCACCACGGCCTTCCCACAATAATATTTAGATGCCAATGGCTTGAAAATAGTGCATGATAGTGCCCAGAGTGCGCCCTACGACATGGTGGTAGTTCAACGGTGATCTGCGCGGAGTTTCTTCACCTGGATAGTAGACTTGCGCAGCATCCACCGCACTCTCCCACCCCTCACCCATTCCACGTCCCCGCCTAATGTAGACCTCCCCCTTCACATTTACCTAGCGTTGGTCGGTCAGCATGATCAGTCATCAGAATAAACAACAAAGTGATCATCAGTAATGCCTGGTCAACCAACTTCGAGGTGCTAACGGCTTTCGAAAAAGCTAAGGTTTCCCTTGCCAACGCCACCTTGCTCACGCATCCCGCTCCAGAATCTCTGCTGTCCCTGATGGTAGATGCTTCGACCGTAGCCGTAGGTGCAGTCTTGCAACAATACCTTGTTGGTTCGACTCGACCGTTGGCCTTTTTCTCCAAGAAACGTTTGCCGGCGGAGACGCGCTACCGTACATTCACTCCTGAACTTCTCGATATTTGCCTGTCTGGGAAGCATTTCCGACATTTCCTTGCAGGTCGGGACTTCATCATTTTCACCGACCACAAGCCACTGACCTTTGATCTTCGGTCCCACTCCGACAAGTACAAACCGAGAGAGATTGCTGACCGGGACTACGTCTTGCAATTCACCACTTACATCCGCCACATTGGTGGCACGAAGAAGGAGGTGGCCGACATGCTTTCCATGCGGCTGGTCCCCGCAAATGGCCCCAGGATTCCAGATAAGGTGGCTTGGATCATTTTTACTTCATGGTGTCTTAGAGGTTACATTCCAAATGTTCCGTTGACTTACTCACAATTTTGAAAGGAACGAATTATTCAGCTTGCTGTCCAAGAACTGAATGTAAGATCTAAGCGTGCCAGATGTATGACAGTGAGAAGGGGCACTGAAATGCCATTAAAATGGATCCTCTTATAGTTAGATTCATCCTCAGCGAAAGCAATACATCTTTGATGCTATCTCTGAGGATGGGTTCGTGCACGAATCCGAAACGTTGGGGGAAAAATCCCTTCTTTCGAAGACCGAGTCTTACTCCTTCTGAACTGTTTCGTCTGAAATATTTTCGCTCCTATCGGCAAATATATCATTGTCATTTTTTTGCAGTCGCTGTCGGCCTTATCAACACAAACATATTCGTGGCGAAAATTCCCATTGAAAAATTCAAAAGACAATTTGGCGCGCATGTGTTAGCTTTCGATAAATTCTCATCAGGCCTTTACATTTATATCACTGCGTCACTAAGTCAAATATGCGGGTAAGTAGAACAAAGTGTACGGTTGTCAGGGTGGGGGGAGGAAAGGGGAAAGAAACTAAATTGCGTTCGGTTTTCTGATCGTGGTCAGAGGAATAGTTGCCGCCGGGACAGGTAATTAGATGCGGGCGCCTAAATTGGTGGCTTTCGGCCAGGGTAATTGCGGTGTCTGTATAAAGTTCTTTTGAGCGCACAGGACCGGTTTGCGTAACCTGATTGCAGCTGCTTCTGCCGTAGCCAACAGACACTGTCCAAGGAATTTTGAATAGGTTGAGGGGACCTTGTCAATTACCCGGAAGGCCTCTTTTGCATTTACACGATGGCCTGTGTCTACCACATGCGCGAGGATAGAGCTGGTGATGTTCTTTTTCTCCCCATTCCTAACCATGCTGGAAGGTGTTCTCGTATTCTTTTGGACAAACGCCGGCTAGTGTGACCAATATAATCTGTCCCACAGGAGCAGGTGAAAGAACAAAATGCACATTGAGGTGGTCTGGGCTGGCAGTTTGTCCTTGCCCCTCCGTATAGGATGGGGGTAGTCGAGAACAGTACATGGGCGTCAGCTGCTGGAAAGGTTCAGTTCAGTTCAGTTTATTAAGGGAAAGATAGGCAAACGCCTTTGAACTCCCTCTTGGTTACAGTATGGCTAAAAGGCTCTGGTACATCAACAAAATGTAAAAACGTTGGTTTACATAATAGCGTGCGGAAAATAAGCAGCTGTTGGCTAATCGAAGAGAGTAAACATACATGTGTACTTGCATATTACGAGGAGCATGATGACATGCTATTGTTGTTGACACGATTCTCGTGAGTGAGGAATATGCGATGAGTTTGAGATAATACAATGATATAGAAATTGTACTGAAATATAGAAAGTAGTATTATAATCATAAGAGTGTGATTCAACTGGGACGTGACTAAGAAGATCTGGGAATATTATAGTGGGCACTGCTATACTGGTCCAGGTTTTTCTTAAAAAGCTCAACGGAAGTAGCCATAACAACATCCAGAGGCAGAGCATTCCAAGCGTCGACCGCTCTCTTGGAGAAGAAGAACTTTCGTGTATCAAGTCTGGCCCCAGTTACACGTATTTTGAGTGGATGAACTCTCAAGTTCGTGGTTGTTGCTAACTGGAAGAAGACTCCAGGTGCGAGGCAGCAGCCCTTACCGCGCATGATACGGAATGTTTGTCTCAGGTCACCTCGCAGCTGCCTGTAACTCAAGGGAAAGAGATCAAGGTTAGCAAATCGGGTTTCATAGGGTAATGAGCCCTGTCCAGTCACAAGTTTGGTTGCACGCCTTTGAACCTTTTCGAGGATATTGAGATCCTCGCGGTCCAGGATCTCCAAGCTTGGAAAGCGAACTCCAATTGCGGCTGCACAAAAGTTTGAAAGACTTTGGCAAAGCAGTTTTCATCAAAGGCAGAGAAAGCACGCTTGACAACGTACAGGGCTGACATCGCAGATTTGGCTACCTTTGAACAATGCAGCGAGGGTTTAAGGGAGCTCGAGATCCACACTCCCAAGTCCTTCTGCGCGTCAACTTCTTGCAATGGTATACCATTCGACGCAGCTGTCAGGTAGGTTTTTCAAATTTGCGATACTTCCACCTTTTTGCTCTTTCAAGTTACCCTGATGGTAGAGATGAAAGTTCTGATTTGGTCGTTGATTATGAGGCTTCTTCAGGTTATGATGGTGTTCATGGCGTTGGGTCTAGTTGCGAGCTCTGGCTTGAAAAATAGTCCTCGATCAATGCAACACTCGACTCATTCTATGAAAGAACGAATTCATTCGTTCTTCAATGAGGTAACACATATATTTATAACTTTTTATATCTACCATCATGGTTATGATGGCGTGTGCCAGAAACGTAAACAAGCACTATAGGAAAGGAGGTTCATAAATGTAATCAACATAATAACAAAATGAAGAGCGAATAATAGATGTGAGGAAGGCATGTATCAAAAATGTGGGAAATTGATATTCTGTAAAGAAGAATGTCAAAAGTAGGAGGATTAGGAGCGGATCGCAGGCAAAGTACACAATTGGATGGTTTCTGACAGTTATGACGACCTTTCTTCATTGTATGCGTACAAACAGGATCAACCTCAAGTCGTTGGTGTGAATTGACGAGAGATGAGGGAAGAAGAGGAGCTCTAATGTAATCGACGGAATAGTGGATGCCTACGTGCCATATTAAACCAACTGACTGCGGGATTAAACAGAGTCTGTAAGTTAAGAAAGATTCCGTTCATGTGAGCCGCAAATGCCAATAGATATCAAATTCCATCAATGCCTCCTTGATATTACTATTTACCTTTGTTCTTTTACTAACACAATAAGTTTAATACCATGAATACTTTAAAACTTTTAATTGAGTGTTTGATTAATAACCTCGCATTGACGGCCTACGTGACATCTGCCAAATGCCACTTGCTCTTATCCGTTTGTAGTCATTTTGTGCCATTGATAGCACAGGAGGTGGATCTCAAATAAACCATATTGGCTGCAACATTTAAATATCAGCCTCGTGAACAATCATTGGTTTTTTTCAGTGCACAATTGATGCAAGGTAGTAACGCTTCCAAAACTATGTCAACCTTCTCCACATATGACCTCAAACTTACATTTCAAACGAAGGAAGGCGGTAAGAAATCAACCTATATATCAAGGAAAAAAGGCAAGTGTATTTCAGTTGCATAGATGCCCATGATTACTGACTACATGGACATTTTACAAGAATAATATGTTTCTTTGCAATGTGATGGCTCCGCGTCACAGTGTCCGCAAGAAAAAACACTCTCGTGCTCAGTTCAGGAGCCCTCTGCTGATTCGTGCCTACGCAGTGCGCGTCCATCGATGCATGTATATTTTTAAACATTTAGCTGTAGTATCTCCAAAGGATACCTGAAAGGAGTGCATTTTGCTTGTGAGACGCTTTAGTGTGCTCTGCCATGTCGATGTGAGAGTGCAACTAATAGCACGGGAGTATCACACCTACGACATAGAGGTCATACTGTGCAACTTTCGGAACCGTGGACATTCGACGAATATTTCAGTGCAAAAGTTATGATGAGATTAAGTAGAGAGAAAATTACGCTAGCGTACTGTAAGGAGCACCTAATAATCAACACTTTAATGAGGAAAGGCGACAGAGAATCCGTATCTAACGATCTACCTTGAGTCTAAGGAATCGCAACTGCACAAACTGCCGTTTGAATTGAAACACGTGGACAGTTTATAGGAATAGTATGTTTCTTTGCAATGGAATGGATCCGCATCACAGCGACCGCTAGAAACAAAACCTATTGCGCTCTTTTCAGGAGCCCTCTGCTGATTCGTGCCTACACAGCGCGCATCCATTTATGCTCATAGACTAAGCCTCAACAGAAAGAGCGGTTGCATTGACGGGGGACGAACACGCATTTTCGCGACCTTTAGGCCTGAGCACGAAGAAGGCGTATTGACGTGACCTCAATACACACGCCGTGAGCATCTGTTTATGTGTTTTGTCAAGTTAGCGCCTGGTGCCGGCATACGGTTTGGGCTACATCGTCATCTTGCGTTCCTACTTACTTAGCCCAACCGGCAATCCGGCGTTTTGTTGTATTGCCTGCATTACTTTACATGAACCTATTTTTAGGGGATATTTGACCTCAGCGGTCATTTCCAGTAAAAACTGCGATCCTGGTGCTGCAGGCATCATCAGCTCGATAGGTTGACGGCAAAACTCTGAGTCACCTGCCCTACTAGAGACCGCTCATGGAACTTGATGACATGTGGGAGACTCGCGTATCGACACCTCTTTCAGAAGGCATCGATCTCATGCACAATGCAAAATGGTATTAGCGTCAGCGTATTTGAATTACTATTTCAAATTACGGACCCATTTCTGTGTCCGTAATCCGGCGTTTTGCCTGGATTTACTTAGTGCTGTTGCCCTGAACGCAATTTTTGCGGTACGTACGCATTCCCGAACATGATGGATTCAAACGTGTTCCGCATTTCTATTCTCTGCGCTGTGAGAATACTTATGTATCCCTGATATGTACCAACAGCAATCATTACTTCCGCGGTGGAAGTCTTCTGGAATTATAAACCTCCTATGATTTCGACCCCAGAACGCGGTTTGTTGTCTTGATCGGAAACTCGGGCACACCTCAGTGAATCTTTCTCCTCACATGACACCTTGCGATGTTTATAAAGATGCGATGAAAATATGCAATTCCTCTTCAGCTGCGGTCTACGCGTCTGATTAATAGTGTCTACTCAGTACTGGACAATAATATGTCAGGATGAACTAGTTTGAGTTGGTTATTCCTAAAGACCTCTTGACTGCCTTTAGGTACATCAGTTCAAATGAAATGTTTGGCATAAAAAGATGTGATTTATTCGTAGAATGGATCACGTTTCCTATACCAATGAACTCTGAACATTTTCGCCTTCGATGTCATGCACTGGATCTAAGGAGATCCGAAATAGTGTATTGCAGATATGTTCAAGTATTCGACTGTTCAGTTCAGTTCAGTTCAGTTTTATTATGCCACTCGTAATTCCTCCATGATCATTTCACCACCCCTTAGCTCCACAACTAACCGGTCTCAGTTTTTTGCCTCCAAATATGCTTTCATATGGAATAATCTACCACTGCAAATTAGGTTGTCGTCTACATTAGCTATTTTCAAAACCAAATTACGCAAACATTTATCTCCTTATTGTCTGTTTCCTTCCCAAACTCGCAACTTTTGGATTTTGAAAAGGGTCCTCCTGGTATTTGAGGCAGCTCCCTTGATATTATATTGGTCTCTAATTATATTTCCATCATCCTCTGCAGAGTCAATCTTTGCATTTACTTTTTCTTCCCCTCCTTTTAAACTAGCATTGCCAACTCTTGACAACCTTCATACTTACCTCCGAATTTGCAACCCTGACGATAGTCTCCAGGTTCTGTTGATGATCGAGGTGGGTTCTGATGGTTTCGCCTCTTTGGTGATGGACTATACAGTCAGCAAGGTCGCATCTCGATGATGATCTCGTGACCTCTACTGTCCCGTCTTCGTTTCGACCATGTTGTCTACGATGAGTTCGTCCTCTCTCACCTCCACTGGTGTTTATAAACAGTAGCTCTGACTGCTATATTATGGACTATACAGTCAGCAAGGTTGCATCTCGATGATGATCTCGTGACCTCTACTGTCCCCTCTTCGTTTCGACCATGTTGTCTACGATGAGTTGGTCCTCTCTCACCTCCACTGGTGTTTATAAACAGTAGCTGTGGCTGCTATATTATCTCTCACCCGACAAGGAGCGTCCCGAACCCTCATACGTAGTCAGCAACATCAAAATACTATCCCATTGGATTTAGCTATTAATTTTTTAGTGAAGCAGTTTTTTTCTCCTATTTTTTTAAATTGGCGGCTCGCCGAACCCCGCCTCCGATTTAACCCTAGGAGTTTTTTTTACTGCTTCTTTTCCAGTTCACCGTATATGCCAAAGATTGTTGACTTTTGTTTTAAAAATGGCAAATCTTTTTGAATCGAATATGTTTACCATACTACTCATTTCTGCTGTTCATATGGATGCTCACATAGTGCAGCAATTATCCACTTTGTATTTATTTAAACCATGGTACTAAGTTTTCAATGATGGGGCCCTCTGGGCCTTAAATATACAATTTATTTATTTATTTATTTAAGATAGGCGACGCCATTGAGCTCCTTATTGGTTACGGAGTGGCCAAGATAACATCGATACATAAGGAAAATTGAAAAGACGTTTCCATAATGACATGCGAAAACAAGCAGTCGTCGGCGAGTCGACAAAATACACTTAAAAGACTACTCAATTATTGTGAGTATAATAATTATATGCAATTTAACCAGAAGGTTTGATAAGCGTCGAGTTTGTGCTTAAAGGAATTCACGGTGGTAGAGTGAAAAACATCCGCCGACAGAGCGTTCCACGCTGCAACCACTCTGTTACTGAAGAGGTACCTGCATCCATTGACCCTTGCTTTACCTGTGCGTAGTTTTTAAAGGGTGACCTCGCAAGGTGGGCGTGTTAGTCAGAGTGAAAAAAATCATTGGGAATAAAGCAGCAGTCGAGGCCATTCATAATGCGAGTGGTTAGTACGAGATCTCCTCGTAGATGCCTGTAGGAAAGAGGAAATAGGTTGAGGGTCAATAGTCTGTTTTCCTAGGTAAGCGTTCACAGGCCTTTAGTCATTTTTGTCGCCCGCCTCATGAGCTTCTCTAAGATGGTACTATCCATGACAGTCCAAGGTCTCTATGCCTGTATGGCATATTCCAGGTGCGGCCGCACGAAGCTTCCAAATATTTTGGAGAAATTGTCTTTGTAAAATCCCATAAAGGCCAACCTGGTGAGTTGCAATACAGACATAGCTGACTTGGACACCTTCGTGCAGTTCAGTGTTAGATTGTGTGACGATGTAATCTACAAATCCAAGTCTTTCTGACTGTCAACTGGTTGCAATGGTGTACCATTTAGAAAGTAAATTCTCGGGCTGGAGGCTCCACAGCGGCCAATCAGAAGAAAATTGTACTAACTAACATTGAACGGCATAAGCCAGCGCCTTCACCTGTCCTCGAACTTGTTCGAATTCAGTTGCAGATGGTCTTCGTCTGCCATAATGTCAACAACTTTCCATCTTTTTATGTCGTCAGTGAACAGGAGGACATTACAACCAAGGTCCCTGACACAGTCATTGATGAAAACAAGGAATACTGTGGGGCCTACAACTGAGCCCTGTGGGACGCCACGCACCACGGTTACTTCTGACGACTGCTGGCGTCCGACTTGTACTCTTTGGGACCGTCAAACAGTTCTGGAGGGGGAAAGTGAGCGCATAAACTGCCGCAAGCGGTACCCAAAACTGGTGGGAGACTCATCTGCACCACGGGGGTTAGCTGTGATCATCTCGCCTGGCAGTCGGAAGTTAGTACCAAACACCAATTCAGCCGCGCTGCAGTCCAGATCCAACTTAAGAGCTGAGCGAATGCCACGGAGCGCTGGAAGCCGGTTGTCATACCAGTTGGTTGGTCATCTGCGGCACGCAGGGCGGTCTTAAGATGGCGGTGGAAACGTTCAACCATACCGTTGGCAGCTGGATCTTAGGCAGTCCTCCAAATGCGAGTGCAGCCGAGAAAGTTTAGGAGGGCTTGGAAGAAAACAGATTCGAATGGGGCACCTCGGTCAGTCGTAACCGTGGATGGGGCACCGAAACGGCGATCCAACGACCGACAAAAGCCTTTACGATGGGTTTTGCCTCCATGTTTGGCAAAGGGCTAAATTCAGGCCAGCGGGTATAAAGGAAGACGCAGGTAAGGAGGTGAGAAAAAGGATTGGATAGAGGCAAGTGGCCCACGACAAAGAGATGCACATGGCTGAACCGTGCGTCGGGACTGGGGAAGTTGCCGGGTGGGGACGTTTTGTGGCGCCGCATGGAAAGCATGTCGGCCACCTCCTTCTTCGTGCCATCAATGTAGCGGATGCCGGTGGTGAATTGCGAGACGTAGTCCCGGTCTGCAATCTCTCTCGGTTTGTACTTCTCGGAGTGGGACAGAAGATCAAAGGTCAGTGGCTTGTGGTCGGTGAAAATGATGAAGTCCCGACCTTCAAGGAAATGTCGGAAATGCTTCACAGTCAGGTAAATAGCGAGAATTTCCCGAGCGAATGTACTGTAGCACGTCTCCGCCGGCAAACGTTTTTTGGAGAAAAAGGCCAACGGTCGAGTCGAACCCACAAGGTGTTGTTGCAAGACTGCACCTACGGCTACGGTCGAAGCATCTCCCATCGGGGACAGCAGAGATTCTGGAGCGGGATGCGTGAGCAAGGTGGCGTTGGCAAGGGAAACCTTAGCTTTTTCGAAAGCCGTTTGCACCTCGAAGTTGGTTGACCAGGCATTACTGATGATCACTTTGTTGTTTATTCTGATGACTGATCATGCTGACCGACCAACGCTAGGTAAATGTGAAGAGGGAGGTCTACATTAGGCGGGGACGTGGACTGGGTGAGGGGTGGGAGAGTGCGGTGGATGCTGCGCAAGTCTACTATCCAGGTGAAGAAACTCCACGCTGATCACCGTCCAACTACCGCCATGTCGTAGGGCGCACGATGGGCAATGTCTTGCGCTATTTTCAAACGGTCGGCATCTAAATATTATTGTGGTGTTAGTGAAGGCCGTGGGGCGATTTGTTGTAGTTTTGCTGTTCTTGGCGGTTTTGCTGGCTGTGGAATTGGTTTTTCACCTCAATTAGGCAGTCATATTGATATGTTTGGTGGCGCTGGTGGTTGTGGCTTTAACGCAGCTGTCATGTAGGTTTTTCAAATGTTACTCTTTTAAGTTACCATGATGGTAGAGATGAAAGTTCTGATTTGGTCGTTGATTATGAGGCTTCTTCAGGTTATGATGGTGTTCATGGCGTTGGGTCTAGGTGTGAGCTCTGGCTTGAAAATAGTCCTCGATCAATGCAACACTCGACTCATTCTATGAAAGAACGAATTCATTCGTTCTTTAATGATGTGACACATATATTTATAACTTGTTGTATCTAATATCATGGTTATGATGGCGTGTGCCAGAAACGTAAACAAGCACTATAGGAAAGGATGTTCATAAATGTAATCAACATAATACCAAAATGAAGAGCGAATAATAGATGTGAGGAAGGCATGTATCAAAAATGCTGGAAATTGATATTCTGTAAAGAAGAATGTCAAAAGTAGGAGGATTGGGAGCGGATCGCAGGAAAAGTACACAATTGGATGATTTCTGACAGTTATGACGACCTTTCTTCAGTGTATGCGTACATACAGGATCAACCTCAAGTCGTTGGTGTGAATTGACGAGAGATGAGGAATGAAGAGGAGCTCCAATGTAATCGACGGAATAGTGGATGCCTACGTGCCATATTAAACCAACTGACTGCGGGATTAAACGGAGTCTGTAAGTCAAGAAAGATTCCGTTCATGCGAGCCGCAAATGCCAATAGATATCAAATTCCATCAATGCCTCCTTGATATTACTATTTACCTTTGTTCTTCTACCAACACAATAAGTTTAATACCATGAATACTTTAAAACTTTTAATTGAGTGTTTGATTAATAACCTCGCATTGACGGCCTACGTGACATCTGCCAAATGCCACATGCTCTTATCCGTTTGTAGTCATTTTGTGCCATTGATAGCACAGGAGGTGGATCTCAAATAAACCATATTGGCTGCAACGTTTAAATATCAGCCTCGTGAACAATCATTGGTTTTTTTCAGTGCACAATTGATGCAAGGTAGTAACGCTTCCAAAACTATGTCAACCTTCTCCACATATGACCTCAAACTTACATTTCAAACGAAGGAAGGCGGTAAGAAATCAACATATATATCAAGGAAAAAAGGCAAGTGTATTTCAGTTGCAGAGATGCCCACGATTACTGACTACATGGACATTTTACAAGAATAATATGTTTCTTTGCAATGTGATGGCTCCGCGTCACAGTGTCCGCAAGAAAAAACACTCTCGTGCTCATTTCAGGAGCCCTCTGCTGATTCGTGCCTACGCAGTGCGCGTCCATCGATGCATGTATATTTTTAAACATTTAGCTGTAGTATCTCCATGCGGCGCCACAAAACGTCCCCACCCGGCAACTTCCCCAGTCCCGACGCACGGTTCAGCCATGTGCATCTCTTTGTCGTAGGCCACTTGTCTCTATCCAATTCTTTTACTCACCTCCTTACCTGCGTCTACCTCTATACCCGCTGGCCTGAATTTAGCCCTTTGCCAAACATGGAGGCAAAACCCATCGTAAAGGCTTTTGTCGGTCGTTGGATCGCCGTTTCGGTGCCCCATCCACGGTTACGACTGACCGAGGTGCCCCATTCGAATCTGTCCTCTTCCAAGCCCTCCTAAACTTTCTCGGCTGCACTCGCATTTGGAGGACGGCCTAAGATCCAGCTGCCAACGGTATGGTTGAACGTTTCCACCGCCATCTTAAGACCGCCCTGTGTGCCGCAGATGACCAAACCAACTGGTATGACAACCGGCTTCCAGCGCTCCGTGGCATTCGCTCATCTCTTAAGTTGGATCTGGACTGCAGCGCGGCTGAATTGGTGTTTGGTACTAACTTCCGACTGCCAGGCGAGATGATCACAGCTAACCCCCGTGGTGCAGATGAGTCTCCCACCAGTTTTGGGTACCGCTTGCGGCAGTTTATGCGCTCACTTTCCCCGGTTCCGCTCTCAGCACCATCAACCGAGTCTTATGTCAGAAAAGACTGTGCTGACCACCTACCCGGTGCTCCTTTACCTTCTCTACCCCCTCCTCCATTCTCCCTACCCTCTCCATCTCCACTACGTTCCCCCACCACCCCCGACCCTGACTCTTACAGTGCCACTGACATTCGCACCACTCGTAGTGGCCGTCGAGTCCACTTTCCCGACCGCTTTATCACTCAAGAGTTTTAACATAGCATTTACCTTCGGCGTCGTTTTTAGGTGGGCTTTCTCTATATGCGATAGGCGGGGGGTACTGTGTTAGCATTTTGCCATATTTTATTTTATACACTCCTTTCTACAATTATTCCACTTGTTACACATGGACTTAACTCGCATTTGCCCATATTTCTTTAAGTTGACTTTTTATTAACTGTAACGCGCCGCACTCCAACTTAAACTTATTTTCCACCTCTCGCTTTTTGTTCTTCACTAGGCGGTATCGGCAGCTTATTCCGCGGTATCGTAACATTTGGCGTGGCTTGTCTCTCTAATTTCTTAGCGTGGGATCGTATTATCGATCGTAGTTGCTCGCTAAACCATGGTTAATCCTTAAGTCCTTTACAGTTACATAAGGCCGAGCACGCGAAACCAGGATCCATTCACACTATCGCGGACTGTCGAGGGCGCGGAAATGTCAGAGTACAGGCTGAACATCTTTCTCAGTTCTTTCGGTCCGTCGTCACAACAGAACCTGAAATTTTCCACCCACTTGTGAAGACAAGGTAATATCTACTATGGAAGCAGTTCGCTACACCGAAATAATCCTTCAGGAAGAGTTGATAAACCCGAAAGAGTTGCCTCTCCAAGCCCCGATGCAATCCCAGCAAAGCTGTTGAAGGAGCTAGCTTCTGAAATGGCCAAACAGCTAGCCTTACTCTTCCAGGCGTTGTTTGCTACTGGGTGTCTACCCTCCGAGTGGAAGACCGCAACCATCACTCCGCTATTCAAGTATGGAAGTCGGGCGTCTGTGAATAACTACAGACCGGTGAGCCTTACCTCCATTTGTTGCAAATTCATGGAGAAAATAATCAAGAAATCGTTGCTGCTGTTCCTCGAGCAGAATCACCTCCTCTCTGATGCCAAACACAGCTTTCGCAGTGGTGGGTCTTGTCGTACGTACCTA
This sequence comes from Schistocephalus solidus, assembly GCA_017591395.1. Taxonomy (NCBI): domain Eukaryota; kingdom Metazoa; phylum Platyhelminthes; class Cestoda; order Diphyllobothriidea; family Diphyllobothriidae; genus Schistocephalus; species Schistocephalus solidus. The sequence continues at coordinate 28,747 of WEDG01003659.1, read as the reverse complement.
ATCTTCTCACTTGAATGCTGGACCAAAGCACGTGACGAAGGAAAAATTGAACATGCCATCTAAATCAACTTCCATTAGGCCTTCGACAGCGTTCCTCACCAACGTCTCCTGCATAAACTGCGCAGCGTAGGAGTTCATGGAAGCCTCCTTGTATGGATCCAGAACTGTTTGACGGTCCCAAAGAGTACTAGTCGGACGCCAGCAGTCGTCAGAAGTAACCGTGATGCATGGCGTCCCACAGGGCTCAGTTGTAGGCCCCACAGTATTCCTTGTTTTCATCAATGACTGTGTCAGGGACCTTGGTTGTGATGTCCTCCTGTTCACTGACGACATAAAAAGATGGAAAGTTGTTGACATTATGGCAGACGAAGACCATCTGCAACTGAATTCGAACAAGCTCGAGGACTGGTGAAGGCGCTGGCTTATGCCGTTCAATGTTAGTAAGTGCAATTTTCTTCCAATTGGCCGCTGTGGAGCCTCCAGCCCGAGAATTTACTTTCTAAATGGTACACCATTGCAACCAGTTGACAGTCAGAAGGACTTGGATTTGTAGATTACATCGTCACACAAATCAACACTGAACTGCACGAAGGTGGCCAAGTCAGCCATGTCTGTATTGCAACTCACCAGGTTGGCCTTTATGGGATTTTGACAAAGACAATTTCTCCAAAATATTTGGAAGCTTCGTGCGGCCGCACCTGGAATATGCCATACAGGCATAGAGACCTTGGACTGTCATGGATAGTACCATCTTAGAGAAGCTCCAGAGGCGGGCGACAAAAATGACTAAAGGCCTGCGAACGCTTACCTAGGAAAACAGACTATTGACCCTCAACCTATTTCCTCTTTCCTACAGGCATCTACGAGGAGATCTCGTACTAACCACTCGCATTATGAATGGCCTCGACTGCTGCTTTATTCCCAATGATTTTTCACTCTGACTAACACGCCCACCTTGCGAGGTCACCCTTTAAAACTACGCACAGGTAAAGCAAGGGTCAATGGATGCAGGTACCTCTTCAGTAACAGAGTGGTTGCAGCGTGGAACGCTCTGTCGGCGGATGTTTTTCACTCTACCACCGTGAATTCCTTTAAGCGCAAACTCGACGCTTATCAAACCTTCTGGTTAAATTGCATATAATTATTATACTCACAATAATTGAGTAGTCTTTTAAGTGTATTTTGTCGACTCGCCGACGACTGCTTGTTTTCGCATGTCATTATGGAAACGTCTTTTCAATTTTCCTTATGTATCGATGTTATCTTGGCCACTATGTAACCAATAAGGAGCTCAATGGCGTCGCCTATCTTTCCCTTAATAAAACTGAACTGAGCTGAACTGAACAGTCGAATACTTGAACATTTCTGCAATACACTATTTCGGCTCTCCTTAGATCCAGTGCATGACATCGAAGGCCAAAATGTTCAGAGTTCATTGGTATAGGAAACGTGATCCATTCTACGAATAAATCACATCTTTTTATGCCAAACATTTCATTTGAACTGATGTACCTAAAGAGCAGTCAAGAGGTCTTTAGGAATAACCAACTCAAACTAGTTCATCCTGACATATTATTGTCTAGTACTGAGTAGACACTATTAATCAGACGCGTAGACCGCAGCTGAAGAGGAATTGCATATTTTCATCGCATCTTTATAAACATCGCAAGGTGTCATGTGAGGAGAAAGATTCACTGAGGTGTGCCCGAGTTTCCGATCAAGACAACAAACCGCGTTCTGGGGTCGAAATCATAGGAGGTTTATAATTCCAGAAGACTTCCACTGCGGAAGTAATGATTGCTGTTGGTACATATCAGGGATACATAAGTATTCTCACAGCGCAGAGAATAGAAATGCGGAAAACGTTTAAATCCAACATGTTCGAAATGCGTACGTGCCGCAAAAATTGCGTTCAGGGCAACAGTGCTCAGTAGATCCAGGCAAAACGCCTGATTACGGACCCAGTAATGGGTCCGTTTTTCGAACTAGTAATTCTAAAACGCTGACACTTATACCATACCGCATTATGCATGAGATCGATGCCTTCTGAAGTTGGTGTCGATACGCGTGTATCACACATCTGTGTGTGGAATGCATCAACCAGCTGCATCTACTACCCTAATAACAATTCGTACGCGAATCGGACGCGAATCGCATCCGACGGTACGAATTTTTGGACGCGAATCGGATCCCAGCATGACTACGAATTTCGACGCGAATTGGATCCGAAAATTCGTATCTCGTTTTTCAACCGCACAGCGGAACACCTTACTCCTTTGGTTTACGCCCATACTAGCTAAACGGTTAAAAAACGATCCCCATTACATTCTAATCGAATAGTTTTTAATGATAAGGTAACCCGCGGAAGACTGAGTGAGCAAGTAAAATATATTTTGTTTAAAAATATGCAAAGCGTAAGTTTACAAAAATAAATCTTATAAATTTCTCCTAATCCGTAGTCCTGTGTTGATGGACCCGGCAATCCCTCAGCCGTTTCATGAGGTATCCACCCTGTAATGAAAAGACAATGAAAATTAGTGATGGTGAGTAAACAATGCGCATGTTTTTATGTAGTAAATGTTTGTATACAACGTTGACAATTAAAATCTACTTACCGTCAGCACAGTGCCCCAGGGCTGCCTTTTCTGCAGTCGGTCATATGCATTTTTAAAGGCATTTTTGAAAGCTCGTTCTAGCTGCAGTTTTTCCGCCTTTTACGGAATATTCCAAAGATTGAATACGTCTGCGGTGCACACGAATAAGTTAATAATGAGAAATTTCTTACCCAAAAGAATTCCGTGTAAAGGGGAGAGTAAAAAGGCCTTTTTGTCCTAGTGGCGACCGAAGAAAGTTAGCCGGTAGGTCACCTCATCGGCGAAGAGCGATGTGAAAACGCGATCAGCAAAATTGCTGACGCTATCGCCGCCAAGGGAGGCCAAATGTGTAACCTAGTTAGACGGTAAGTAATGTCCAGACAACCTACCAATTGCTGCATATATGCCCTGTCTGCGACGGCTTTGGTCAGGGCATCTACTTCGTCAAGGGTCGACATTTGTTGTACAATCGGACCCCTTGCAGTAGGCTGGGGCGCATGTGTGCCGCAGCTACCAATGTGCTCATCCAGGCGATGTCGTGTGGCCACCACCTCCACTTTCAAAGCCTGCAAAAGCCTTATCTGTTGCATTTGGCTTTGCATTATCCATCGAAGACTTGCTTTGATGGCTGATCGGCTGGGTCTTCTTTTTATTACCACGTCGCCTCTTTCGTTTTGCGCCGAATCCCGTCTAGGAAGATTATCTATGGAAGGTAATGGCTTTACCCGTACGTGAAGGAGACTGGACAATAGGCATAGTTATGCTAGAACCGCCGCTACCAGATGAATTGTCCTAGTGGTAACGGTGGTAATTGTTCTGCGTACCGATGACGACGAGAGGAACGGGATGTTCGAAAACGAAAAACGTTGGAATCTATAGGGCCCAGTATGAAATCCATCTTCAGACATAATGAGCTACAACCCAAAAGGAAAAAAAGGGATGAGGAATACAAAAATATATAATCATTCACTGCCTCCTTTCAATTTCCTCGAATAAATAGCTGCGGGACTGTTGGGTTGTAGGATTGGTGGACAGTGACCGTTGAACAGTGAGAGTTACAGTGAGAAAAAAGCCTAGTACGAGAAGATGAGGGAAAGTTACCGTCCGACGCAGTCTTCAACATATATATTATGTCTGCGGCATGCTTGGCTGATTCCATGATGTCCGTCCTCCGTGTCCCATCGTCCAGTGATTTCGATTAAAGGCTTTCCATAGCCACAGTGAATTCCCACAACGAATTTTTCACAAACAAAGGGCTCCATAATTCTACCTAGGATAGGCTAAAACCCGCGCTTAGTTTTCTTATGTATAGGGAGCCCATCAATAGCTAAATAAGTTACCACAATATTGCCTATTAGACGCCTGGTAGGGTCTCGAAACTGCTCAGTTAACTGTTTCACAAGTACTAAATGATCGTACCCACCACTGCCCATTGCCGTCACCGTCACTTTCCCCAGCCAGCAGCGTTCGTGCGTTTGCAGGAAGGTCAGAGGTCAGCCGTCTTATAATCTTCAGAAGACTGCTCTGATGAATCAATGGCATACGCGAGCGTATTGCCCAAGAACTCATCGCCTCTCGAAACGTAGGTTCCTCTTCAAATTGTAGGTGTGCTTGAAGAGTTGTTTGGTGCCACGTCAGATACATCTGACGTCTAAATTGCACCCTCATCAGCAGAGGAAATCTCTAAGTCGTCATATGACGAACTAGAGGAAGAGGTCAGATGCCACAACGATTAAGATGAATCGGACGGATACGTTTCCGTCATATTCTCGGCAATTTGACGTAAATCATCCAGAAAACCTTTTTGGGCACGTCTCCTAAGTGTTTTCATAGATTCTGCTCTAAACAGTCTGCAAAATAAGCAAAAAACGGTCAGTATAGACAGAATAGGGGTGCAGGCAGTTAAGCGACCGCGTCGCAGCACGACAGCGCAGGAAATGGCGTGGCACGGCTCGCTCGGGATTGACAGCTCAGTGCCCGATCGATTTGCCAATAACACTGCGCGCATTCTCTTGCGCCCTTAGCGACGCGTCATCGAGGTTCACTAGCAACTAATCAAATTCCAGATGCGATTGACGTACGACCGTTCGAGCATCGAATCGTATTTCATTGCTATTAGGGTATTAGATATAAAAAGTTATAAATATATGTGTAACATCATTGAAGAACGCATAAATTTGTTCTTTCATAGAATGAGTCGGGTGTTGCATTGATCGAGGACTATTTTTCAAGCCAGAGCTCGGATCTAAACCCGATAGTTTGACCGTCGATTACGAATATGTCCATCGTATGCTCCATGGAATGGTGGTGCAGGGACGGTGACTTGCGCGTGAATTCTTTTTAAGTGATAGTAGCCTTGCGCTGCATCTACCGCACTCTCCTCCTCCTCCTCCTCCTCCTCCACCTGAACCCGGTGTCATGACAGAGTCACGAAGACCGGAGGCGTGAGAGGACGCAGGTGGTTGGCGCGGCCGTTGCCGCCCTGGGCGTACCACTACACCTGGCTCGGGATCCCACGGAGTGGGAGTGCTATAAAGGCCACATTAAGAAGGATTCATTGCAGCCTGACTCTCATTCCGCCAGTCAGCCACTCCACACAACACACACATTGGGCTGACCACGTGGTCCGAGTTATCCCGTCAGTTGGCAACCTTCAAGCCACAGCTTTTAGCGCACCGTGATAATTTCAAGCGATGCAGCTTGTTTATAGTGAGGAACATGCGCTGAGCTGTCGACCTCACCTCGTCCCCACCTCCACAGTCAAAACACTGTCCGAGCAGATCAGTTGTCTGATGCGGAAGTGGGGCAACTATACTCAACGCCATGAATACCATCATAACCTGAAGAAGTCTCATAATCAACCACCAAATCAGAACTTTAATCACTACCATCAGGGTAACTTGAAAGACGAAAAACATGATAGTATTGCAAATTTGATAAACCTACTTGACAGCTGCGTCGAAGCTACAACCAACAACGCCACCAAACATATCAATATGACGATTTCCAAATTGAGGTGAGAAACAAATTCCACAGCCAGCAAAACTGCCAAAAACATCCAAACTACAACAAATCGCACCATGGCCTTCACTAACACCACAATAAAATTTAGATGCCGACCGTTTGAAAATAGCGCAATGCAGTGCCCACCGTGCGCCCTACGACATGGCAGTAGTTGGACGGTGATCAGCGCGGAGTTTCTTCACCTGGATAGTAGACTTGCGCAGCATCCACCGCACTCTCCCACCCCTCACCCAGTCCACGTCCCCGCCTAATCTAGACTTCCCCACTTCGCATTTACCTAGCGTGGCGCGGTCAGCATGATCACAGCCAGCTAAATAGCGAGAAGTTCACGAGCGAATGTTCTGTAGTGTCTCCGTCGGCAAACGTTTCTTGGAGAAAAAGGCGAACGGTCGAGTCGAACCCACAAGGTGTTGTTGCAAGACTTCACCTACGGCTAAAGTCGAATCATCTACCATCAGGGACAGCAGAGATTCTGGAGCGGGATGCTTGAGCAAGGTGGCGTTGGCAAGGGAAACCTTAGCTTTTTCGAAAAACAGTTAGCCCCTCGAAGTTGGTTGACCAGGCACTACTGATGGTCACTTCTGACTCCTTTAAGTGGTTTTTATGGCACACCCACTCCATGGGATCCGAGCCAGGTGTGGTGTTACGCCCAGGGGCGGCTCCGGCCGCGCCAGCCACCTGCGTCCTCTCCCATCTCTGGTCTTTTTGACTCTGTAATGACACTGGGCTCAGGTGGGAGAGGAGGAGAGATTGCGGTAGATGCAACACAAATCTACTATCACTTTAAAGTAACTCACGCGCAAGTCACCGTCCCTGCACCACCCTTCCGTGGTGCATACGGCGGACCTCGCCGTAGTCGAAAGTCAAACTGTCGTGCCGCCCTTTACAATGAGCATCTAATCTTCGCTTTCTAAAGGATTGTTTTGGTCATGGCTCTGCATGGTGCCTTGGAAAACGGTCTTCTGTTTAAGGGGTGAATTCATTCCAGGGCTTTTTGACTTCGAACCCCTCATAGTAGTGCATTGTGTACATTCTTCCAAACGAAGTAGCATATTTCTTGTCGGCTGTCGTTAAGATCACTTGAAATCTCTCATTCTCCCTTTATACGGAAATTATTATCATTAAATTCAAAAAAGTCGTCATAAAATTCGTTCCTACCACACACTTAAGAAATTATCAGTTGATTTCAATGTAATCTGTTGGGAATCGTGTTGGGAATTTCCAAAGAACGTTTCTCTGAACATCTTTCATATAACACAGCCTCTGCCAGGCAAATAAAAGCTGTCTTAGTCTATTTTTCACAACAAGGGCACGTCAAGCACAGCATATAATGCAGGCGGATACCGGTAAGACAGAATGCCAGACTTCCATTCAGACTAACCAATTTTTCAACCTGGATGTTTACGAAGTAGCCCAAACCGTGTGCCAGCAGAGGACTTCATCTTCACAATTTACTGGAACAACTACGTTCGAATGAACGATTGGCCGATGGCACGTCAGATGTCCTCATCCGGCTTGTGCCTGATCGCTGCCAAAGCTGTTTGTTTTTGCACGTCCGTCACCTAACCTAACGGTGGGCCAACTGCGACGGGCATGCGCAAGTTCATTGAGGAGGTCAAAGCAGGAATAATCAGAAGTATTTGTTAAAATCAGTAACACGAAACGCATACATTTACTTCACACACTAAGCATTCTGTCAAATGCGCTCATCAACGAATAAGCCTAATTAATGAACGAATTTCCATGTCTTAGTACTTACACCAACCCAAATCTGACATTAACTCGAATTCTAAACTTAAACTTAACCTTAACCCTTGATTTCGATAATGTCCTACTTATCGGACATCGATCGTGCGTACTGACATCAGTGTCAACTAAAAATATGTAATGTCTAAACTTTCTTGACGGCGAGGACCTCTTTTCCACGTCCCTTCGCTCCTATTCCATGTATATGTTTAAAGCCTCCATTTTAGAAGAAATTCCATTAACTGCTGCAGTCTGCGATATCACTTGTAAATACGTCCCATTTAAAATTCATGGTCACGTTTTGCTTTTTCCTCTACGGCACAGATATTGATAGTTTGATAATGTACCAAAGAGACTTTCTTATTTCTATCCACGCAATCGTGTACTGCAGACGAATCACTCCATAGAACAGCGCCTGCCAGGAAATTTATCCGGGTAATTACCTTCTGGTAGGGAGAATAGCGGCAATGGAATGCGCCTACATTGATGTTCGTATTGCAAGTCGTCAGGCCTCAACTGGAATAGCAGCTAAATACTCGGGTGACTAAGGCGGTGCTAAAACACGCATTTTCGTGCGCATTAGACTTGCGCGCGTGGAACGCGGCTGGCGTGACACAGACGCACACGCCATCCACATAATGTTATGTGCATTGCAATGTTAAGTTTGGCTGCCGGCAAACGGTTTGGGCTACTTCGAAGAGCTTCATCCTTGCAACTTACTTGGCCCGACCGGCAATCCGGCGTTTTCTCATGTTGCCTGCATTTCTTAAACTAGCCCTAATTTAAGAAAGATTATGACATCAGATTTCCCTTCAAGCCGATGTGCCGTTATGGTTGCGAAAGTCTTGCTGGTTTGCCCATATAACTGGGCCTCACCCACCGCGTTCGTGACTTTTCATGGAGCTTAACGACGTGCGCCTTATGCACTTATTGGCACCCCTTGGAGAAGGCCAAAGCATGTGTGTGTGTGTCTTTCTGATAAATTTTGGTAATTAGGTTCAGGATGCGAGGATATATCTTGTCTCCGTATGCCGCCTATTAAATCTTAAATATACTGTCTACTGAGTACTGGGCATCAGTATGTTATTTGTGAAATAATTATGACGCTGAAGTTGCATCATTGGCATTGTTCGTGAAGATTGCGTTGGTAATGTTGATGGCTACGCATTCTGAGGGTTCCATGATGGAAGTACGCTGGAAAAAGTCTGGGGAAAATAGGAGCCCAAATTGCAGTGGCCGAGAGATGAAAGTATGCTCTTGCTATAAATTAATTCGCATATCCCGCGCCCGGTGCGTCGAGTGGCATATGGTGGACACCGTCGTCCGTGCCTGCCAAATTGTCGGCATCATCATTTTGTCGTGGTATTGATGTCCTTAGTGGATTTTTGGCGGTTGTATTAGTTTTCCGTCAGATATTGTCTGTTAAGTTCACGTTTTTGATGGTGAGATTTTGGCGGTGCTAATGGATCTTGTGTTAGCTCTTGGCATTGTTTCCATGGTGCGGACTGCTCGTCATGATGTTTTCTGTGGAGAGTTTGAGGGTCAACCTAGTTTACACGTTTGATATGCTTTATTTGGGTTAATTGCTTGTCAAAACAAACCCCAGAATGAACGTTAGTTTGCTTTATGTCTCGATTGCTGTGTGAATCGCGTCAGAATTTTCAGGCATCATTGCATACTCCGAATGACTCCCTTGAGGCTGGTGTTGTCGTAAGTCATACGGCAGTTGGAAGCAAACATGAGCTGTTGGTTTTGTGACAGAGATTGCAAATATTGTTAAGCAATTCGTGTGCAGAATTGACGCTCCATCCGCCTCTAGCTGTTTATGTTCGTTCACATGGTGGGCAGTTATATATTGTCCTGTTTTCATGTACTCCTCCAAGAAGCTGCTACGCCAAAGATAATGATGTTATAAGCATGAAAATTACTGGAAAAAATCCGCTTATCTCGGTTTGGCATACAATAAAGATTCATGCCTGCTAACGGAGAATATCAGCATTTAGTACCAGGACTTGCATCTAGATAGAATCGAACTGATGAACTGCAGTCACAAACAGGGAAGATGGTGAGGTTAAAGCTATTGACGGTAACAATTGCACTATTGCTTATTATCGTGAGCAAGAAGATGGCAAACATGTTAACGCTAAAAAGAATTTGCTAATATTTATTTTCGCAGTGACCTTTACTGTCTCTTTCATGTGTTTGTCATGGTCACATACTTCCGCTGCTCCAATCGGTACACGATCAACGAAACACATTCAAGCATCAAGTTCACAACCTTAATGACACTCATCCCTCTCGCATTGTTTTTAAACGCGATGATATGATGGCAAGTGATCATCCCCTTAATTTTTGGAAATCTCTTCTGCTGCCACATGCGCATCCATGACAGTGGAATTCACCACAATGCTGACAACACCGATACCCCATGCACACCCTCCGCTCCTGCTATTCTTACCGCCACTGCCACCACCACTACCATGAATGACATCCCCAGCCTCTCCCGATATCTCCTGCCCACACTGCGCCCGCAACTTCAACTCACACATTGGCCTGGTCGGTCACCTGCGCATCCATCGCACAGAGGCTGGTGAACCAGTGCCTGGGGCTCCGACATACACTCACCACGCCCGCCTCCACTGCCCTCACTTCTCCTGCACATTTAAACACCGCATTGGCCTACTAGGACACATGCGCCTCCACGACAAACTGTGGTAAACCGACGGAGTCTAAGCCACGTCAGTTCACACTACCTACACCAATACATAGACAACAACCTCACCAACATCAAGTACCTGAGAATAGCACGGTTTCCTAGGAACCGTGTGGCTTAGAAAAGGCTACCAATTTGACGCTTACACCAAACCACGCCGTCGGCCCAGTATATGTGCTATGTGTGTCGAGTGGCTGACTAGTGGACTCGGAGTCAGACGGCGATGGCTCCTTCTTATCCTCTGATTTATTGAATCCTGATGTGTGCGTTATGGGGGCCAGGTCGTGCTGTGGCGCGCGAAGACGGGTACGCCGACCCGTCAGACACTGCGCCCACTCTCACATCAGACGACTGACTGAGTGAGGTCGAAAGCTCAGCGCATTTTTCATCACCATAAACAATCTGACGCGCTTGAAACTATCGCGAAGCGCACTAAAATCCGTGGCTTAGAAGGTTGCAAACTGACGGGGAACACGCGGACCACGTGTTCAGCCCAATGTATGTTTTTTTGTGTGTAGTGGCTGACTGGTGGACTGAGAGTCAGGCTGCAATGAATCCTTCTCAATGTGGCTTTTATGGCAGTCCACTCCGTGGGATCCGAGCCAGGTGTGGTGATACGCCGAGGGGCGGCTTCGGCCACGCCAGCCACCTACGCCCTCTCCCATCTCCCCGTCTTCTTGCCTCTGTCTTGACCAAATGCCTAGGTGGAGGAGGAGGAGGAGAGAGTGCGGTAGCTGCAGGGCAATGCTACTATCACTTAAAACTAATTCACGTGCAAGTCACCGTCCCTGCACAACCTGGTGTGGAGCATACGGTGGACCTTGTCAAAATCGACGGTCGAACTGCCAAGTAATAGTGCAATTATTACCGTCAATAGATTTAACCTCACCATCTTCCTGTTTGTAAATGCAGTTCACCAGTTCGATTCTATTTAGATGCAACTCCTGGTACTAAATGCTGATATTCTCCGTTAGCAGGCATGAATCTTTATTGTATGCCAAACCGAGATAAGCGCGTCAAATAAACGGCAGAATTTTTCCAGTGATTTTCATGCCTATAATATCATTATCTTTGGCTTAGCAGCTTCTTAGAGGAGTACACGAAAACAGGACAATATATAACTGTTCACTATGTGAACAAACATAAACAGCTAGAGGCGGATGGAACATCAATTCTGCACACGAATTGCTAAACAATATTTACATGCTGTGTCAAAAAACCAACAGCTCAAGTTTACTTCCTACTGCCGTATGACAACACCAGCCTCAAGGGAGCCATTTGGGGTATGCAATTTTGGTTGAAAATTCAGACGAGATTCACAGAAAACATCATGACGAGCAGTCCGCACCATAGAAACAATGCCAAGAGCTAACACAAGATTCATTAGCACCGCCAAAATCCCACCATCAAAAACGTGAACTTAACGGACAATATCTGACGGAAAACTAATACAACCGCCAAAAAATCCACTAAGGACATCAATACCACGACAAAATGATGATGCCGACAATTTGGCAGGCACGGACGACGGTGGCCCTAGTAGCAATAGATATCGAGTAGATGTACGTGAATAGCTATTTATCGAGATGACTGTCTCTTAAACCTCATTGGTTAGTCAAGTTATGTAAGCAGACATTTCATTGGTTGCCGTTCTTTAAGCGCATTGCGACACCTTTTGCGCGCGTACGCGCCACTATTTGCGTGAACGGCGTGGTAAACGTTATCTGACTGCACCTCCACTACCCTGCTTTTATTCATTTATATCTGTTGATTGCTATTTTACTATTGTTAACAATGTTTATGCAGGAATCAGACAGAACACGAAGATGCCGAATTAGAAGGTATGGGGAAGAGGAATTTCGTGAAATTGTGGAGACCATTAAGAGAAGACGTAGAGTGGAAGAGCTGGAGCTAAAAGCGTCACATAAGGACGTAATTGTTTTCTCTATCGAGGGAAAAATGAAGGAAATAGATCGCCCGCGGTAAGTGTAGTGGAATATAATCATATAGGAGCATCGGAGGAAGAAAAAACTCATAGGAACATTAACTCTGAATCGGATCAGTTAACGGTTCAGAAGTTACTCAAATGGGCTTTGCGAAACAACATTTCACATGCACACATACGTGAACTTTTGCGGATACTTAAGCCCTCTATAACCGAACTGCCTGCTGACCCTAGAACGCTTCTAGGGGCTACGTATAAGTTAGAGGTAGCCCCTATGTGCATGGGGGAATACGTCCACGTTGGTTTGGAAAAACAACTTCGTATGCTTATGCGTAAGAATATGGTACCTGTAGCTCGTGATTTGGAAATACAGTTGGCCATTGATGGCCTCCCGGTTTATAAAAAATCAAAGACCGAAATGTGGCTTATTTTAGGAAGAGTAGTGCGGCCCTTCCTCAGTAACGTATTCCCTGTTGGCATTTATTTTGGAGGTGGGAAGCCTTCCGATGTGCACGCTTTCTGTAAGTTAATTGTTAAGGAGATTACACACTTGCAAGATAAAGTCATCCCGTGGGACGACAGTAGCTTTACTAATCGCGTTCGTGTGTGTGCCGTAATATGTGACGCGCTGGCCAGGGCTTTTGTCAAGCAAATTAGGAATGTTAATGCTTACCACGGTTGCGAACGTTGCACAGTCACCGGAGTATATATTGGAAAGATCGTATACCTTGAGGAAGGGCAGAGAGACAGGAAAGACGAGGACTTCTTGCAGTCCATTGACGATGATCACCTAGTTGGCATATCTCCATTTGTGTCATGCAATCTTGGGCTTATTTCAAAGTTTCCCCTAGATCCACTACATTTAGTGTACCTTGGAGTGGTTAAGAGGTTACTAAGTTTATGGGTTAAGAGTCATCGTTCAAAAGCTAGTGGGTGCTTAACACCTGCAGTACTTAAGATAGCGGAGGTTGAGGCTGTAGATCTTATCATGAGTGACCTGCCCTCACGTAGGCTTTCCCAGCGCCAACGCCGCTCGGCGATAGATGAGGCTATTTACCTTCTCGGAGGTGAATCCATTTCATCGCCCGTAAGTAATTTTAAAATAACTTTGTTCTCCTCAGGAACCACAAGACGACCTAAATGATTCTTTTGAAACTATTCCAGCTGGCGAAGCGCCGCATAATGAAGGTAACATCGTTTTCCAGTTAATTACTGTAGAAGCATCAAATTCACAAAATGTACAGAGGGCTATGTTACTTATGTGCCAACAGATAGCTGACATATCAGCTAAAGTAGATTATGTTGTAGAGGCCCAACGAAAAACGCTGGGCTATCTTCGGCATTTGGAGGCACTGCATCGGCAGCAGCCTTGCACATCAGGCCCGGCAGCTCCCCAGCTGCCCAAAAAAATCCCATACCACATCAGTTGCATTCAGCAACTGAATTCCGACAGCTGAATAACCAGCTTTTGAATCAAGAATTTCGTTCTCAGTTGGTAAACTGTCTATTAATTATGTAACTCTTATGTTAGACCTCCTATCTTACCTGCCTCGGCGGGCAAAACATCGACGATTTCGTTAAGCGAATATTTTTCGCTATTTTTTTGACGACGAAATTAGTCAACACGTCAATTTCAAGGGACGTAAGGCTAAAGAAAAATTTATCAAAATCAAAAAATATATGACGTTATGCTGGGTAAGTCCATCAAAAAACCGTCTCACTGTCACTATATAGAGGTGTTTTGCAGCCTGGAATGCAAGCGGATTGTATAAATTATCCGATTTCGAGTCTGCCATTGCCAGGCGACTAAAAACGATCACTTGATAGCCATTGCCAGAGGCTTCAAAAACAAATTGGACGTCCAGCAGACGGTAAATCAATATAAAAATTTGTTAAAATACTGTTTGCTTGCAGACAACAATGCTGGATCATCGTCGGTTAACCTACCGCCTTCAACACAATGACGACGGAGGAAAAAGAAACCGCACACCTTTGTACATATTCCTTTGAATTTATAAATAAATTATTCTGTAAAGATTGTCTTCACCAAGTCTTATACTTAAAAATAAAGGTGCAAGGGGCATTATAAGCGTAGTGGGTTAGTAAAAGGCACCAACCGGAAGGCGTAGGTACCATTTTTTGCCGGTTGCAGAATATCTCGATAAATCACTATCTAATAGATATATAAAGCGGCCAAAATAGATATACAATAGATATACATATCTCGATAAATAGATATCTAATAGACATCTAGTAGATATTGCTTGCTACTAGGGTCTGCCATATGCCCCTCGACGCACCGGGCGCGGGATATGCGAATTAATTTATAGCAAGAGCATACTTTCATCTCTCGGCCACTGCAATTTGGGCTCCAATTTTCCCCAGACTTTGTCCAGCGTACTTCCATCATGGAACCCTCAGAATGCGTAGCCATCAACATTACCAACGCAATCTTCACGAACAATGACAATGATGCAACTTCAGCGTCATAATTATTTCACAAATAACATACTGATGCCCAGTACTCAGTAGACAGTATATTTAAGATTTAAGAGGCGGCATACGGAGACAAGATATATCCTCGCATCCTGAACATAATTACCAAAATTTATCAGAAAGACACACATGCTTTGGCTTTCTCCAAGGGGCGCCAATAAGTGCATAAGGCGCACGTCTTTAAGCTCCATGAAAAGTCACGAACACGGTGGGTGAGGTCCACTTATATGGGCAAATCAGCAAGACTTTCGCAACTATAACCGCACATCTGCTTGAAGAGAAATCTGATATCATAATCTTTCTTAAATTAGGGCTAGTTCAAGAAATGCAGGCAACATGAGAAAATGCCAGATTGCCGGTCGGGCAAATTTTGTTGCAATGAACGAGCAATTCGAAGTAGCCCAAACCGTTTGCCGGCAGCCAAACTTAACATTGCAATGCACATAACATAATGTGCATGGCGTGTGCGTCTGTGTCACGCCAGCCGCGTTCCACGCGCGCAAGTCTAATGCGCACGAAAATGCGTGTTTTAGCGCCGCCTTAGTCACCAGAGTATTTAGCTGCTATTCCAGTTGAGACTTGACGACTTGCGACAAAGGAATCAGACAGGATGCGTGCAGTCTCGGTGACTGCGAAACTCCCTCAATCTTACCCACCCATTTCTTTATTTGACGTACGTGTCGCGATTAAAACTGACGTTGCTTTTATCCGGTCGTTGATCCGTCTGTAGAAGGCCACGTATTCCTGCCTATGCTTGGCCCTGCATTTGCAGATTCATTTCTATAATATGGAGTTTGTTCTCATTTTTAGGTAAGTAAACTTAAAATATATCGTATGCTGTTAACTGTAAAGAAACTTACTATGGACCGCTACGTTGATCCTCTTTCTCTTTTGGTTTCGTTTTCTCTTCATTATTTACTTAATTAGCTGCCAAATATATGTGCGTAACAGATGATGTCTGCATTTTCGAGAATGACCACACAGAGAACTGGGACTTGCACATAAATTAAATGCTGTCTCTTTTTTCTGAACTATGCCCAGATTACGGCATTCTGCTCTTGAAATAATCGGTGCCTTTAACCAATGTGCAAATGTCCAACAAGAAACCAGCTCTATTAGTGCCTGAAACTATACTACTCACCAATACTTGACGAGACGGTTGCATCAAGCATAGGAAAGCCGGCTGTTTACGAAGTAGGTCAAATCGTGTGCAGGCAGGAGGCGGTCACTTCACAGCCCACATAACAGAGATGCGCGGGCAGGTTTGTGAGCGGCCGATTGGCCGATGCCAGGACAGGTGTCTCCAACCGATGCCCGCCCGCCCGCCCGCCCGCTCGGCAGCACAGCCTTTGTCTTCTCCACGTCAGTCACCACGGGGGTTGTGGATGGCTAATCAAAAAGTTAACCACCTTAAATAGACGATTGTTGCGGGCCCAGTGCATTTCAAACACACGAGCAACTGTCACTACTATTCATGCGCAGGATTTTGCCAAGAACCGCAATGACGGCAAACCAGGCATGACCGATTACCCTGCGGTGCTTCATTGGGTCATGAGATTGTACTCTATCCAACACATAAGGCGTTTTGATGAATGAAGATGGAAAAAGGCAGGAGCGATGTCTTGGCAGACGCATGCGCCGCGGCCATTTACCCGAGGCTAAGCACCACCAAGCTGACTTAAGGACGCAACTGCTTCAGAAATCACCATACTTCATTTGAACAACCGAAGACAATATCTACTAACCACGCTATGCGTACTGCTTCTATCGTCGCTGTCGTGGTGTCAGTAGAAGTAGCTGTCTCTTTGGAAACGGTTCTTTCTGTCATTCTGGTTTTGGAAGGAGTGCAGGGCCCAACGACAAATGCCTGCCTTAAACCTCGAGGTAAACCTGGCAAGAGCCGCTTAGAAGGACTCGAAATGCTCACGCTACCGCAGAAACCAACCTCTGGTGTTATATGTGCCGTTATGAGCTGGTTTTCTTAACAGGTCATGCATGTGCTATGCTCCTATTTCAGGGAGTCGTGGGCATCCTTGTATTTTTGTATGTGCCGTCTGAATATTTGACAGCTCGAATTGGGATGCCCAAACGCAGGCAGAGAGATAGGCATTGACATCATTTGTGCTCATAAATAAAGCCAGCTGACGATATACTCCTACGTACTTGTTTCTGCAGTAAATTTCCGATCGCGATCTGCAAGCCGCGGCCGGCTTCAGAAGACGTGGAGACCCAGCATTTGTTTAGAGCACCTTTTCTAACCCCTTCCTCCCCGAGGAGGCAAGCAGTGCTGTCCCTAAATAGGGCTGCTCGGACATCCCATATGGCTGCCGAACTCCACTATGGGCCACGCACGAATAGACCAGAATATAAATCAGTTGATCGGCCACCGGTCATCGAGTCTGGAACTTATAGAGTAGGTAATCATTTCCATGTCCATGCCTTAACCGGAAGCTGCTATTAACGCGCCAAGATTTAAAAACCCGCCTCCTTGATTCCGTGGAACTTCGGACAACACAAACCTATAACGGAGAAGATCTGTTCCCATGCATGTCGTGGGGTGCTGGTGGTAAAGATGGAAACTCTGATGTGAATATTAATAGTATTAGTGTTGATATGAATAGTACTAATATAAGTAGTACGCGAAAACGTCAGAGAAAGTGGAGCAGTACGCAGGACGGAAATGGTCGAACGCGCAGCAGTAGGTAGAATGGATGACTAGCTGTCCGGTTGCGGCTCCATTATACCATATTTCTTTTAAAGGAGTAATTCCATGAGTTCGACTGTCAGATCCTGCGGAACGTAAGTCGAAAGAGATGTGACAAAAAACGATACCATTATATCGTTTGGCAGGACATCTACCCCAATAAGTTTCTCCAAGGATTGTGTTAATGCGCTGACCGTGGAATCAGAATCAGCGGTCAGAAATGTGAGACTTCAAATCATACGCGTTGCCATTTGGTAGTTTAAATTGCCTTTGAGTCAACTGGGAATTGGGGTTGCACACAGACCACGGGCAAACATCTGGCGCCAAAGAACCCACCTCTAAGGCATGGAAAGTCTGGATTTTTTTACCGGATCTGGTGCGATTGCGCAAAAAAACAACTACGTTTGAAAAACTAGGATATGGTTCTAGACATGAATACATGAATGTGCAGCAGCGCGAAGGAATGGCGTTAGGTCTCAGATTGCTTCCTATAGGACGACATATTTGCAAGTATCACGACGCCGAAATCCTTGCAAGAGTTGACAACTGTGTGAGTTGCGAGCTGTGCGAGTGATAGTACTCAGAGGCGAAGTCCATCGAAGACTGCAACGACCACCCGCTTTCCCTCCCATTAGATGCAACTGTCTCTGATGATGGCTTCGAGTGAGAATCAGAAACGTCAGGCCAACAAAATTCTCGTTCCAATGATCACATCTGCCTGTTGGAAACTGCTTCACCCACTGCCGCGGCAAGAAACATCTGGAGTTGTTTATTTGATCTGGTGCAGTTGTGGGCAAAAGCAGGTACGTTGGAGAAAACCGGAAGACTGCTTCGGACGCGAATTGACGAACACGCCGTAGTAGTGTGGGCGAAATAACGCCAATTCTCAAGTCGTGGCTCATTCGGCAAGAACCGACCACAAGTTCGATGAAGTTGAAATTCTCAAAAAAGCTGATAATCCCGTGAGCCGCGAGTTGCTTGAATCATGGCGTACAGGCCCCCAGTCTATAGTCAAGTGCAATTACCTACCAAACCCATATTCGGTGTTGAGACTCGATTTGGCCAGAGCAATAGGACGCTCGGGGAACGCTCAGGCGAACACATTTTCCAATTCCAGTGCCGGTGAGCCAGATCGCCGAGCAATCATCACGCCCCCCACCAACACGGATGACGAAATTTCAGCGGATAACGACCCGCATGCCAGCCAATAAAAAAATTAACGCAGTCGTCATCGTTGAAGGGGGAGCCGTTAATTGCCGTAGGCGTGCAGTAGCTTAGCGCCTGCATCCTACAAATATTGCAACGCCTGTGTACGAAGTACCCGTATCTGATACTGTCTCTGATGCTGGGCTCCAGTTGGAGTTCACAATGTCAGGCGATCGTATCTACTTCTTCCAAATTACTTCCTGGGACTCACAATTTCACTTGAATCGGTAAGCCTCATTAATAAGAGGAAACATAGTTTTAGGTGACACAAAAGTCAAGATTGGATAGTAGAGATGTTTAAAAGGAAGGCTAGTAGAGGCAATTAGAAGACAGCAAATGGCAAAACCTGCCCAACAATAAATAACAATGCAGATAGCGATGGTTTGATAGTCGCGGACGACGTTGTCCGGCGCGTGTCCCGAGATGCGGTGGGTCAAAAATTGGGACCTACGTGGGAATTAGTTTAGAGTGGTAGCAGATTCTTCAGTGTCTGCCGCACTCTCTCCCCCATACGCGTCCGTGTCCCACTCTTTCCCCAGACATGGTCTAGTTTATTTCCAGGGTGACGCGTTTAGAAGGCGTATCTAACAGCATTACGGAACCCTGCTCCGGACTGCCGTTACTGATATGTGGTTGGGCACTATCCCCGTTAACTACTGGTTGTTTTGTTGGCGCTCTCACGATACACTCCCGTAAGAGTTCGAATTTTCCGAGGAATGAAGCCCTAATTCAGCTGAGCGAATAGCTTTCTAATTATGTGCTTGTAAAGAAAACTAGGATACGAGCATGCGCCTCAATCTGTGGCAGTCATCACCGCCAGCAGCGACCCATTCAGCTTGATCATTTGTTCCGCAGAAGACACACATCTTCTTGTGACAACTAAATCTTCACTTGCTCCCTCAAGTCGGCGGGCCTTTGAAATTGAGCCGCCATCATTTCTGCTCTCCATTCGCGTGTGAATTCTCTTATATTATCTCTGTTGGCCTATTTCACCCATCATATACCCAATTTTAACCCTATTTGTGTATTCGAACCAAAAAATGAGGTCAGCAGCGCTCATCGCTGGCACCGTTTTGAAAGGAGTCCAATTTGGTTGATATTTTGAGACGGATTCAAGGACAATTCCTCATTTACCATTCCACTGCTCCTCGAAAACCACACGGTCCACGCACTCGTCGATACTGGAGCTAAAGTATCCCTGGTGACTCCTCTTAACCTCCCACAGCATTTGCATAGTCAAATAGAACCATTGCCCACACCCCAGCACCTACGAGCGGCAAATGGCACCTCGATACCTATTTCCGGAACTATTACGTTACAAGTAGTCGTCAACGATTCCCATGTAACTCACGACTTTTTAGTGACACCCAGCAGCTCGTGGCCCCTCGTTCATGGACTAGACTTCCTCACGACCCATGACTGCATCGTCTACGCCCGCGACCGACGGTTAACATTAGCCCCTCACACCACCCTGACTGCCCCGGTAACCTCTTCCGTCGACTCCGAACTCATATATAATGCTGTTCTGTCAGCAACCGCTTTAAACCCAACACCTTTAGCTGATATCCTCCCCTCCCCCCCTCTCAGTAGGCACCGTAGCACATTCCCAGCTGAGGAACCTACTCACCTCTTTTGCCGGACTCTTCACATGGTCCATGGACATAATCGGCCCTACACACCTAGTACAGCACACAATCGACACCGGCGAAGCCAAACCGATCTGGCAACACCCACGACGGATCCCAGTACGGTACCGCGACGAGGTCGAAAAAATGCTGGATGAGTTGTTAGAGGCTAAAATCATCCGACCCTCCTCATCCCCTTGGGCATCCCCCATAGCCTTAGTATCCAAGAAGGACGGTTCCCTACGTCTATGCATAGACTATCGCCGACTAAACGCCGTGACATTACGCAATTCATTTCCACTCCCACGTTTAGACGATACCCTAGACGCGCTTGGCAGTGCCGCGGGGTTTTCCACACTCGACCTTAAATCCGGGTACTGGCAAGTTGAGATCCACCCCAGTGACCGCCACAAAACTGCCTTTACTGTTCCTCAAGGGCTATTTGAATTCCAAACCCTACCCTTCGGACTCTGTAACGCCGCTGCAACCTTCCAACGCCTCATGTACCGTGTACTACGGCCCCTTATTCCGTATAAATGCCTCGTCTACCTTAGACGATATGATCGTTTTTGGGCGCTTCACGCAGGAACACAATGACAACTTACGAGAGGTACTTGAGGCCCTCCAGGACGCAGGCCTCACACTCAACCCGACGAAATGTCTCTTCCTACGGTCTGAAGTACACTTCCTGGGACACCTCATCGCTCCTGGATATATTTCCCCCCTACCTGACCGCGTGGAACGGGTACGCACCTGGCCGACGACCAGGAACCAGCCAGAACTACGCAGCTTTCTAGACCTAGTATCGTACTACAGGTGTTTCATACGCAACTGCGCCCACATTGCAAGCCCACTCCACAAACTCACCGAGAAGGGTAGATAGTTCGTTTGGTCCGGCGACTGCGCTCAAGCCCTCAACGATTTACGAGCTGCTCTATGCTCTGCCCCATTACTCGCCCTCCCGAATGTAGACAAGCACGCGCGCCCTTTAATTTTAGACACAGACGTAAGTGGGTAAGCCATCGGCGCGGTTCTTTCACAGGCCGATACAAAAAACGTCGAACACCCAATTTGCTTCGCCAGTAACACCCTGACGAAAACACAACGCCGGTACTGCACGTTCCGCAGATAGCTGTTAGCTATTTTAGTATTCCTCCGTCAGTTTAAGCATCTACTGATCGGTAAACGCTTTATTCTACGCACAGACCACCGAGCATTACAGTGTTTGGGCTCATTCAAGGATCCCATGGACCAACTCGCACGCTGGCAAGAATTCCTGCAGGACTTCGACTTTAAATGCCAGTTCCTCCCGGAGCACAAGTATGGCAACGCGGATGCGCTGTCACGGTTACCGCAAAATGACGACCTTATAACGGACGCCACGGCCGCGAGTATTAAAGCTATCACAACCTCAGAACCCACAAGACACACCTGGTCGATAAATCAGAGCAGCGATCCGGACACAGCTATAATGTATAGCCATCTAACAGAAGGTCTACCGAAACCGACCGAACGAAACATGAAAGGCACAAGTCTGAGGGCACAACTGCTACTTCACCAATGGCCGTACTTAACCCTACAAAACGACATCATGTTCCTCCGCGACCCCTCCTCTCATCATCTACGCCCCATAGTTCCTGGTTGTTGAATCGGAGACAAGATATATCCTCGCATCCTTAAGATAATTACCAACATTTATCAGAAAGACACACACATGTGTTGGCCTTCTCCAAGGGGTGCCAATAAGTGCATAACGCGCACATTGTCAAGCTCCATGAAAAGTCACCAACGCGGTGGGTAAGGGCCACTTATATGGGCAAACCAGCAAGACTTCAGCAACCATAACCGCACATCTGCTTGACGGGAAATCTGATGTCATAAATTAGGGCTATGTCAAGGAAGGCAGGCAACATGAGAAAACGCCGGTTGGGCCAAGTAAGTTGCAAGGATGAAGCTCTTCGAAGTAGCCCAAACCGTTTGTCGACAACTAGACGTAACATGGCAATGCACATAAACATTTACGCACGGCGTGTGCGTCGGAGTCACGCTAGCCGGGCTGCAAGTTGGCAGTCCATCCGCCCTGACATTTCAAGAATGTCAGTCGCGCCGCGGTCCTTTTTCGCCTGGAGAAACCGGAATGTTTGAATTGGAAAAGTGAGTTAACTGGATTTATTCGTTTGGGTATCCTCGTCCCCTCCGACAGCGTTAAACAACTTAAATACTTCTAGGCTGCGGGGAAATCGACGGACGTGGTAGTAGAAGGGAATTCCCAAAAAGGAGACTAAACGTTCGTTGGCTGTTGGATTATCACGTATAAGAAAATGTACGAGGGATGACTGGCATTAAGTTGCTGCACGTGGTGTTCTAATCTTCGTTTTATTTATGGTCATATTTATACAGGATTTCAGACGCGGCGCCATCTTTTTTCGCTTTGAGGGAACGGGATGATTGACTTGGAAAAGCGGATTAATAGTAGTTCATCGTATGAGTGGCCTCGTCCACTCGGAAATGGTTATGCCATTTAAAGACTTTTAGACTGCGAAAAAATGCCAAATGTGGCAGCAGAAGAATTTCCAAAAAGGCAAGGGGATGATCACTTGCTATCATATCATCGCGTTTAGAAAAATGCGAGAGGGCTGACGGCCATTAAGGTTGTGCACGTGGTGTGTGAATCTGTGTCCTTGATCGTGTATCGATTGGAGTGAGAGCGGTAGATGCAGCGGAAGTATGCGACCATGACAAACATCTGAAAGAGACAGTAGACGACACTGCGAAAATAAATATTAGCACCTTCATTTGGTCTCGCCTGCGGACGCGAATATAGTCCAGCAGGTGCCAGCGTTGCGACCGCGCGGGAATCCACGTAACCTTCTTCCGCGTTGCGCAGCCGCTACCGCAGTCTCTCATACATCACCAAATTCGGCCCTTTGACAAGAGAATAGAAAGACTATTGGTGCGGAGGTGCTCGAAGCGTTGACAAGGTCGTACAATCCGGCTGTGAGCCACATGCAAGATCTGTACCCAGAAAAATGCATTAGGCTTCCACAGAGTTCGGCTCTGATCAGTTTAAATTCATGGTGTACTAGAGGTTCCCTTGAGTCTGGCTCATAATGTTGAAAAGGGCGAGGTAGTCAGCCTGCTGTTCAAGAATTTTAGCATGCAATGTGAAATCTTAACATGCCAGATTTATGAAAGTGAGGAGGGTGCTTTAGTTCGATGAACATAGATTCCCCTATACTGAGCATAATCATCAGAGCAACCAATGCATCTTTGAGGTTTTCTCTGAGGATGGGTTCGTGCACGAATCTGAAGTCTCGGCTGAATAAAGTCCTTCTTCCGGGGACCGAGTCTAGTTCTTCTCCACTGTTTCGTCTGACACATTTTCGCTCTTATCGGCAAAGATTTCATTGTCATCCTGTTGGCAGTTGCTGTCGACCTTATCAACACAAACATATTATCTTCCCTGACATTACAATGTCCGCCATGTTCCCACTCAGGATAGTAAGTAATACTATAATGGTCACCGTCAATAGCTTTGAGCTAACGATCTTCCTGTTGGTGACTGCAGTTCACCAGTTCGATTCTATCTAGATGCAACTCCTGGTACTGCATTCTGATATTCTCCGTTAGCAGGAACAACACTTATTGTATGCCAAACCGAGATAAGTGCGTCAACTAAACGGTAGATATTTTTCAGTATTTTTTTATGCCTATATCACCATTATCTTTGGCTCAGCAGCTTCTTAGAGGAGTACATGAAAACAGGACAATATATAACTGCCCAATAGGTGAACAAACATAAACAGCTAGAGGCGGATGGAGAATCAATTCTGCACACGAAATGCCAAACAACATTTGCAATCTGAGTCACAAAACCAACAGCTCAAGTTTGCTTCCAACTGCCGTATGACTTACGACAACACCAGCCTCAAGGGAGTTATTTGGGGTACTCACTTGGGTTGAAACTGCTGACGAAATCCACAAAAGCAATCGAAACATAAAGCAAACTAACATTCATTTTGGGTTTTTTTACAAGCAATCAACCAAACTAAAGCATATAAAATGTGCAAACTAGGTCGACTCTCAAATTCTCCACAGAAAACATCCTTACGAACAGTCCGCACCACAGCAACAATGCCTAAGCTAACACCAAAAAGCGTAACACATTATTCATTGGCACCGCTAAAATCCCACCATCAAAAACGTGAACATAACTGACAA
Source organism: Schistocephalus solidus (assembly GCA_017591395.1). Lineage (NCBI taxonomy): Eukaryota > Metazoa > Platyhelminthes > Cestoda > Diphyllobothriidea > Diphyllobothriidae > Schistocephalus > Schistocephalus solidus. The sequence goes on along the minus strand of WEDG01003659.1, from coordinate 4,473 downwards.
AATCTGATGGAAAACTAATACAACCGCCAAAAAATCCACTAAGAACATCAATACCATGACAAAATGCAGATGCCGACAATTTGACAGGCACGGACGACGGTGTCAACCGTATGCAACCCGACGCACCGGGCACGGGATATGCGAATTAATTTATAGCAAGAACATAATTGCGCAGTATCTTCCGCACACTTTCATCTCTCAGCCACTGCGATCTGTGCCCCGATCTGTCCCCGGACTTTGTCCAGCGCACTTCCATCGTGGCACCCTCAGAATGCATATCCACCAACATTACCAACAATCTTCACGAACAATGCCAATGACGCACCTTCAGCGCCATAATTTATTTCACAACTAACATACTGATGCGCAGTACTCAGTAGACAGTATATTTAAGATTTGATATGCGGCATACGGAGACGAGATATATCCTTGCATCCTTAAGATAATCACCACAATTTATCAGAAAGATACACACATGTGTGTTGGCCTTCTCCAAGGGGTGCCAATAAGTGCATAAGGCGCACGTCGTTAAGCTCCATTAATAGTCACCAACGCAGTGGGTGAGGTCCACTTATACGTGCGAACCAACAAGAAGAAGAAGAAGAGGCGATCACTGGAACATGGCGTTTATACGCCTGACGTTTGGGATTCTCTCTCGAACCCACCATCGGAGACAGTTGCAGAAAAGGGTACTTGGGGCACAAGTTGCGCGTATTCAGGGGACCACAGGCCTTCTATCGCTGGCAGTCCTCGTGTTCATCACTGTGGGTCGCAGTTGATGTGATGGCTGCTGTCAGCGCTAGTAGGCCTATGGTGGCAACCAAAGACGCATCTCCGCTTGAAAGGAACTCTGACGTCACAATCTTCCCGATTTACGGCCATGGCAAGAAATGCAGTAAATTGCCGGGTCGCTGGTCAAGCTACGTTTGCGTGGGAGATGTTGATGTTGACTTAGTAGCCCAAATAGATCGCCGGCAAATGGGTGTTTCATTTAAAATTTACTTGAACCTATACGCTCGGCGTTTGCGTCTCTTCCACGCCAGCCGCATTACATGCCCACAGGACTACACGGTGCGAGAATACGTGCCTTTGCGCCGCCTTATTCACCCCAGAATTTAGTTGCTCTTCCAGTTCCACTATGAGGATCAACATACATTAGATGCCCTTACTCATGCAAAGTCGTGATCGCCATTGGAATCAGTGGCTAAGCATATATTTGGCCTTTTTATTTTGAATTTTTTGAATAGATTTTAGGCTGCATGTACACTCTGGCATACTGCAGGAAAACAGGCAGGATTTGGGTGAACATGGAGATCGTCGAGTAGCCAAGATACTTCCTGTGCTGTTTAATGTCACAGAAATAACATTATTGCCTTTGTGCATTGTTATATAAAAGAGCATTAATGTAAGCATGAAAAGTTTCAAAGCGATATTTTCTGGAAATCGGAAATCTGATCTTAACTCTATGGAACTCCGGAGAAGGCAAGTGTAAAGAATCACAATTTGTTGACGTCTTTTGCCACAAAATTCAGTAAAAAACTTGCTTAGCAGTATGTTGTTTTTCCACACCGATGATTGAGACCACAAACAAAATGCTTATATGTTAATGTGGAGATAGACACCGCATCAAAAATAACCATCTCCAAAACAGAGCTAACCAATGAGCAGTTACAGTCACCCGTAACTGGGAATGGCGAAAGAATTCTCACAGGCACCATGCAGGCGACAGCAAGGTGAAGGCGTCTGAAATTTACTGCGCACCCTCGCCGCATGCGTGTAGTTTCACCTGCGTTGTCAAGATAGGATTTGTCTCTGGCACATGTTTTGGGCTACTCCATGATCACGACTACTGATAAATCCGACAATTCGGCGTTTTGCTGCCTTGCGTGTACGTGAAATGCCTTTAATTCAGGTCTGGCGTTGCCGTTTTTTAGAAGACGGGGAAGCCAGCCTTTTAATCTTTGAATATTCTTCCCTTCTATATCTTGCCGATAACGAGGGGGATCTTGATGGTGATAAAGGTATGTTGTAAGATTTAGTGCCGACCAAGTTGTGCAGGCTTCCAACCGTATAGTCATTGCTAGTGGCTGTCTTGAGTGTCTTATCTGCTACATTGTTTCAGTGATCACGAAAATATCCAAATTGAACTCACACGGCATCCTGAATTTGTGATTGAGGTAGTTGTGTCTATTTGTGGTAATAGCGGTGAGTTGGACGTGATTGAGCTCTCTGGAAAAGCCACCCAGTTTACCAGAATATGCGTTGCTAGTAGAGAATTGAGGAAAGAGTGTGAAAAGTGCCGCAGTCCGCACAGCCTGGGTGCTTGGGAAGTGGCTGATTGGAGGACTGACTCAGGCTGCAATGTCTCATTCCAAGCTGACCACTATGGCAGCCTCATGCGTGTGAACACAGGTTCGACGTTCATGGTGGCGACGCGACGGCGGTCAGGATGTTGTGCATGGCATCAACTGCAGTTTATATATGCAGGTACGCAGAAAAATTTGGTGTTTGATGAGACAGTGTCGGTTGGAGGCTCCAGACAGGAAGGAAGCGGAAGTATACGAAGCAGAGGGAAGGAGTGCAGGGAAGATTGTAGCGGAAAAGCGCGTAGGTAACACGAGGTCTCGTCCGGCTGTATCGGCGTGGATCACGGCGTTGGCAACAGTGGCGATCGCCTGAGACCTACAAGCGCACGCCACGAACATGGCGCACTGTGTGGCCGTGTGTCCTGCACATTTTCCTGCCTGCGACAAAGGAATGAGACAGGATGCGTGCAGTCTCGGTGACTGCGAAACTCCCTCAATCTTACCAACCCATTTCTTTATTTTACGTACGCATTGCGATGAAAACTGATGTTCCTTCTACGCGGTCGCTGATCCGTCTGTAGAAGGCCACGTATTCCTGCCTAAGCTTGGCCCTGCATTTGCAGATTCGTTTCTATAATATGGAGTTTGTTCTCATTTTTAGTATGGTAAACTTAAAATATGTCGTATGGTGTTGAATGTGAAGAACCTTATTATGGACCACTACTTTGATCCTCTTTCTCTTTTTGCTTCCATTTTGTCGTCATTATTTACTTAATTAACTGCTAAGTGTATGTGCGTGTCAGATGATGTCTGCACGTTCGAGAATGACCACACAGAAAACTGGGACTTGCACCTAAATTAAATGCTGTCTCTTATTTCGGAAATATGCCCAGATTACAGCATTCTGCTCTTGAAATAATCGGTACCTTTAACCAATGTGCAAATATCTGACAAGAAATCATCTCCAGTAGTGTCTGAGGTATACTACTCACGAATAATCAGTAGGCAAAATGATTACATTTCCTAGATTATAGCAAAGCGACTGGCCATCATAGGGCATATGATGAAAATTCCCGGCTGCACCAGTGATAGTAGGCTAGTTCCACCTCTCTTATGACAGAGGGCAAAATATCGAACATTTGGAATTTTTAAGAATAATGCACGCTTGTTGTGCGTACCACAGAGGACCCATATATTTGACCAGTTTTCTTGGAATCTACGCCAGTATATGCGAAAGACTTGGGCTGTATAGCGCCCTTCAATGTGACTGCACTCCTTTGTGTGATGTCCTCGTGTGTTGTGTTTTGGTCTAAATCATGTCTTTGGAGTGTAGGGGGTGGTAGTTAGATGTAACACCATACAGGTAGCATTTGGTCGCTCCAGTTGTCTAGTACAGGTGGTGAATGATCCTGTGGCCACTTCTATATGGTACCTATCTCTTACCTGTGGCTCCTCGTAGCTGGGCTCCTTTCAGCGGTCGCATCCCGGGCAAATGCCATGACCGGCATGCTAAACCACGTGAGGTCCTCCGGTGATGTGTGTGTCTCCCTACCCGGTACGTCTGCACACTTCTTCATCCCTCTTCCCTCCTCCCTGTCCACCCCCTCTCACTCCACTCTACCCAACCCCTCCAACCTCCACCCTGCCCACCCCTCTCCTCCCTCTCTCCCCTCCTCTCACCACTGTCAAAAAAGTCCTACGGCGGGCGCTACAACAATCACGTTGGCCGCCCACGCGAATCAGTCTCTCCCTCACTAATCCAAATCGTGATCGATATTGGATTTCGTTAGCCTCCTGGGATGACTATTCAGCCCTACTTACGGATGGCACTGTGTCAACTTCTGCAAACCCTCATCGGACCCCCCATCGGACACCCCTGGCACCCATTCCCCCACCCACCTTCATAGGGACCACATCCCAATACTCATCCACTGATACCTCCACCACTACAAACACCACCATCCCTGTCACCACCACCAGCCATGGGGGCACAGACCTAAACTGTCCTCATTGCGACCGCACAGTCCCCTTACTCTGCAGCAACACATATTCTAACAATCTATCAATATATCGTTCACTACATCAAAGGAGCCTTTTACTTGGCGTGCCGTAAAAATCAATCCCTTCCAAAAATATCAACCAAATTCGGTTCCATTAAGTTGCATGC
>WEDG01003658.1:0-40980 GCA_017591395.1 Schistocephalus solidus | reverse complement strand
CCCAACAAACAACAAGAATCAACACAATCACCAACACAAATGGAAAGATGAAGGAAGGAATGGATGGAATGGAAGGAGGAAGTGGAATGGATGAAGAAGAAGGAATGGAAGGAATGGAAGGAGGAATGGAGGAATGGAAGGGATGAATGAAATGAAGAAGGAAGGAATGGAAAGGAATGGAAGGAAGGATGAATAAGGAGGAATGGAATGGAAGGAAGGAATGGAATGGAATGGAATGTGAAATGTGATGAATAGGGAGAGTGAAGAATGAGATGAAAAGAGGAAAGGAATGGTGGAAGAATAGAGAATGAAAGAAAGAGGAAGGAGAGGGAAGGAATGGAAAAGGAATGGAATGGATGGAGATGGATGGAATGGAAGGAGGAGAATGGAATGGATGGAGGAAGGAATGGAATGGAAAGGAGTGGAGGAAGATGGGTTGGAATGGAATGGATGGAAGGATGGAATGGATGGAGGATGGAGAGGAAGGAATGGAATGGATAAGGAAGGAGTGGAATGACAGGAATGGAGAGTGGAGGGAGATAGTGGAATGGAAAGAGAAAGGAAGAGGAAATGGAATGGATCGAAAGGAGGTGGAATGGAATGGAGATCAGAGGAAAGAAAGGAATGGAAGGAATGGAAGGGGATGGATGGAGGAATGGGAAGGAGGAAGGGAGTGGAATGGAATGGAATGGAAAAAGCGCGTTCAACCAGTTGACTTAATATAATATATTTCAGTAAATTCGCATACTTTTCAGCCAGTATAATACATTTGCGACAGTTTGGATTGGAGACGAATGTTGGCATTTAAAGGTGTATGTATACGCAGGCGAGAAGAAGACTGTTCGATCACCGGAACCATTTTCTAATTCGGCAGAGTTTGCGAACGCGTATAGGAGTCAATCGTCAGATATAAACGCGGCAGCAAAAAATTAGTAGCTATAAGAGGCAGGGGCCAATCAAACGCCACAAAATGTCAGTCCGGGGGTGACTGCGCAGGGCTCTGTATGTCAGTGCCAGATGAATAAATAGATAAACTGAGTTCTTAATAAATTCCCAGCTTGTCTTGGTTCTGGTATGGGCGATTTTCTTCGTGGCTGCGACGTTCAACTTGTAACCCGATTCATAGGTTTGAGCGGAAACTTGTGATAATTCGCCATCCCGTCGCAAACCTAGCTTATGTTCGTGTATTTGCATTCCGAGCATACGTTCAATCTTACCTGTGTAGTTACAAACACCGTTTATGCACGGGATGCGATACACGACTGGCGACTGCGCATGGTGGGCAACCGCCACACCTAGATCGGCAGCAATGCGCTCGGTCGCCTCTGACCCGTCATTGATGTACGGCAGCGTTTTTATGGCTGACGAAAGATGCCTGTATGAGGTATAAAGCTCAGGTAAATAAAGGAACAGTTCTGGCGATCGAACAGCCTCTTTCATCCCTACCCACACGTTGGGCTATCCCGCTGCCTTAAAATTCGTCGTTTGGGAGGCTTCCAACTGGCAAAATCACGCTATTCTCGGGACTGGGAACCAGATTACAAATATTCCTGCTCCGCTTAGTTTAATGGTAACCTACTGGTTTACCAGCGAGTGTGTGACATGCGTACAGGGTTAAATGCGCAAATAGTCCGTATGCGTATACAGCTCTTCAGTCATATTGACATTGCACCGTTATCAAAACATAATTGTTCGTAAGGGAAAGGTCAGAATTGCACAAATCTTCATTTAGGTCAACTTCACGTGCCAATTGATCAATCAGACCTTTCGGTACCCACTAGAAGTATGTACAGGTTGAATAAGGCCATTGAATAGGGAAAACTGTCAGAAGTGGATAAATGCGGCCGGAATCAATCGTACTGCACCCGACAGTTTCAATCCGAAACGTCGAGATGTTTCACGCTGGATGTTGGATTGAAGTGAAGATTTATCGTGATGCGAAGAGCCCCTTCATACAGCAAGCTGACCAATTGATAACCCTTAAATACCATTCAATATTTCCCATCGCAACGGAGAATACAACGGGCCCGTGGCTTAATGCCAAGTGACCAAACCGTGCGAGATCGAGTCCCGAGTTTCGCCAACCTGAATTGCGGTTCAGTTGGCTGATGAGGGCCAAGAAACGAGAAATCGTCGTTGAGACCTCGCCTTTTTTTCGCATTCCTTCGATAGAAAAACCCAGTCGCAGTTTTGCTCTCACGGCCATGTACCACACCTAAAGACAATTTGCTTTCACCTCACAAAGAGATGACAATCGTGAATCTAATAGTTACGGTAATTGTTAGTGAATGTCGTCACATAATTTTAAACTAGCTAGAACCCTTAATGGTATCAATCCAGGAAAATGTCATCCCATTCGCCACTCATCCACTCTGCAAGCATACCAGTGACGGTGTCGGCATAATATGCCAAAAAACCAGTGGCTCTGCATACAGCCCCAATTTAATAAAAATTGCAGTTTAGGTACTTGTAACCATGGTTGTGAATTCAACTTGTTCGGCATGACTGGAAACATCAAGGGCTGCAATGAGGCATTTCATGCATTTTGTAGAACCATCGTCGTATCCCAAAGCCATACAGGCGGTATTCAAAAGCCATGTTGAGGGATTCCAGACTCACGACGCGAGACGAGAAAGAAAGTTTGCCAATCCCATATTAGAAGAACTCGTTGCAGGGGCAGTAGGCTGAGCAGCGAAGCCATTGAAATCAACAAACAGATCACTTGTCATGGGTTGTGTTGTAATGCCGGAGGAAGATGGTATGGCTGTTAACAGTTCAGCGGATGGCGGTCGTGGCAACTTGGCAGTTGTCTAAAAAAGAAGCGGCAGTAAAAAGTATGTTTACGTTTTGCCCCCTAAACAGGCAGCGTAGTAGATGCACTGGACAAACACGGGGGCCAAATCAGGGCGCGGCAGGCGTTATTATTCTGGGATGTGGTCCCATAATATATGCCGATCATGGGGGGTGGGGGTGAGGGGGTGCGCGTGCCTAACTTGGACACGCGTAGGTGCAGGCTCATGCGACACCACCCACTGTTGTCATTTTATGGCTATGATGGTATATGACTCACCTGTGCCCGACCCTGCATACGGTCTTTTTGACAATGTCTTGACACTGGGCACAGACGGGTGTAAGGGAAGAGAGAGTGCGGTAGATGCAGTGCAAGTCTAATATCAATTAAAACCAATTTGCGCACAAGTCATCGTCCCTGCACCACCCTTCTGTGGGAGCATACGGTGGACATCGTCTGACTACGACAGTCGAACTGACGTGGGTGTGCGTGTGTCTTTTTCCGGGGTGTAGCGGCGAGGACGACAGTAATTAAAAAGGCGGCCCAGGCGAATTGGTCTTGCTCTCACTAACCAAAATCGTGACCCACAGTGGAGTTTGGTACCCGCCTGGGATGACATAGCACGACTGTTGAGGGATAGCACGGCTTACTCCCTCGCGGGGAAGGGGGCTAGAAAAGGTGCCTTGAACAAATGCTGGGTATCACGACAGCCGCAGCGGACCCCGGCTCGAAGACTGCAATTTCAGGCGGTCGGAAAACTAAACAATACCAACAACTCCTCTCCCAATCCCCCACACCGTACCCTCCAGGGTACCCCACGGACTGCTCGAGTGAACTTGCTCACTCGAGCAGCCTGGAATTATCGATCCCTTTTAGACGATCCCAGGAGCAACCAACCGGAACGGGGGACGGCGCTAGTCGCTCGGAAACTAGCGCGTTACAAGGTAGATATTGCTGCTCTCAGCGAGACCCGGTTCTCTGAACAGGATCAGTTGGAGGAGGTGGGTGCCCGCTACACCTTCTTCTGGAGCGGCCGCCCAAGGGCAGAGCGACGCGACGCTGGTGTCGTCTTTGCCATCCGAAATGACATCGTGGGACGACTGCCTTGTCTACCGCAGGGTATCGATGATCCGCGACAACTACCCCCATCAATACATACACAAAACCCTCGCTATTACCATGTACCTGAGAATATCATGGTTTCCAAGAAACCGTGGCTTAGAAATCTTTCAATTTGACGTTTACACCAGACCACACCATCGGCCCAGGTGGTGAATGCTCCTGGTCGGTCACTTGCGAATCCATCGCAGATTGGCGAAATAGTGCATGGAGCACCAACCCACAGCAGAGACCGCCGCCTCCAATGCCCTCACTGCCCCCACGCATTCACTTACCACATGGGCCTGTTCGGTCACATGCGCATACACGAAAGCGGACGCCACCGCGATGCCAACACATCTAACACATTTGGTGTACCCATTAATATTTCTCATAGTCCTCCCATGAGCGCGACTATTAGTACTAGCAGCAGACACTCCCAAGACTTACCACCTCTTGACCTATCTTGTCCTCATTGTCACCGCACATGCACAGCATTCATCGTCCTGGTCGGTCACTTGCGAATCCATTGCACAGAGACCAGCGAACCCATGCCAGGAGCACCAACATATATCCGCCGCACCCGACTCAACTTTCTGCATTGTCCACGCACATTCACACATCGCATGGGCCTATTAGGTCACATGCGTCTCCATGAGGACATGCGGTAGAAGACCACCGGCTATAGCACAACACTGCATCTCTCCTCGTCAGCCTCTGCACCCCACAGTATCACACGCATTACCACAACAAAAAACATGCTTTCAGTCTGTATAAGAGTTTAAGAGGCAAGTAGGATACTCCGCTCCTTCTCCAAGTGGCTCCACTGCTGCTTTTTGTGTGACAAGTGGAAAACATGCTGACAACACCGGCTAGGCAGCACGCCAACTAGGACGTTGGTTTTCACTCAGACGCCGGCTGACTGATCTTGACTACGCCGAGGATATCGCTTTACTAGCTTCAGTGATCTACAATCTATGGTGTGGCAGGTGAATGAGGTCGCTACATCGGTCGGTTTATCCATAAACGCTGGGAAGAGCAAAGTGTTTTCAAACTGCATCGCTAACCAGGAGAAGGTGCTTTCACGAGATTAACAACTGTAAATTGCAGGAGCAGACAGCTTCAAATACCTCGGGGGTGGAGGCTGCTGCTAAATAGATAGAGGGAAGATTAAATTGGCTCCTGAATCAATGCTGCTGGTCGAGTTTTCTCAAGCCTTAGAAATTGTCTATAGATCCGAGGCGACATCTCCAACGCAAACGAAATTGGCGTTTTGTCGTGCAACCGTACGGTCAGTCCTTCTCTACGGTTGTCAATGTTAGGCAGTAGGCGCGGAAGCCGAGGGAAAACTGGAGATGTTTGTCAATCGTGCCTTGAGGTCAACCCTTTGAGTAAAGTCTAACGACTTCGTCTCAAATGAGAAAGTCCGCACTCACTATGAAAACATCTTAAAAATATCCCAGGCCATTTAGTAAAGATGACTGAGATAATTTGGGCGCGTTCTTTGTCGTCTATATTATGAGCTCAGTACTGCTACCCTCGATCCGGCACTGCTACCCATTTGGAGGTGTCGAGGTGGTCAACTGAAAACCTGACTCGATACTTTTAATCAAGACATGGAAGTTGGTCTTCGACCTTCGGTTGCCGTCTTTGACGAAGACAGTGGGTTGAGCTGTCCACATCTGAGGCCACGGATCGTTGCAGGCGACATCGTCGGCTACATCAGCGACGCCGGCTAGACGAGACATGAACGCAGCCGTACCAAGTATAAGTGGTATTACGTAATAGCAATAACTGAAACGACGTCAACCTTGGCATGACGCTGGCAATCATTGCTGACGCTCCAAAAAGAGAAACATGCGACCTGAAAATGATATTTCAACCATCACAGGAAACTGGGCCCCCATCCCCTCCATGCTCTGGTGACAAAGAATTTCGGGATATCAAGAGGAGGATGTTTGTAAAATGACTGATAACAGTAAGATTACCTACACGTGCCACACACACAATTTGGTCCCCAAATAGGCACAGGCAAGAGTTTTTTAGGTTTCACCGAAATGAGGGAGGCTCACATTGAAAATGAATCATTGCAACCATTTACTCTCGTTACAAAGAACGGTCAAGCTGAAAGGTCAAGTGGTAATTTGCCAAACCATGACTTTTAGCGCGTATTGATAGTATGAATACAGTTGATCCAACCTAGAATAAACTTCCTCTTCTCTTTGCATATCCCAGTACTTAGTGATCTCAGCGTACAGAACCGACCGGAGCAAAGAATGCATCATGTCAGCTCGCCTACACTGCGAAGTTTGCGGCTTTGATGTGGGGGATAACGAAAAGAGCGTTGGAAAAAGTAACTGCAACATATAATTCCAGGTATGATGGTCCAAAAAAACCTTAAGCCGTTTCGCTGTCTACTGGAGCCGTCCAAACTGATCGAGATCTTGCACTATTCATATACAGCGAATTTTTCCTTCCAATAACAATATTAATACAACAAATTAACCATCAGACAACTCTCCATGCATTGTAACATCGACAACTAAATTCTTGCTCTCAACATCTAAGCAATGCTCACGAAATGATTACGATGACTCCCGTAGGTTACGAGGAGCGAGCTTGCATTATCACTAATAAGAGTGATGGCCCACCTGAATAGAATGCGACGGCGCGTTCGAGTCTCCTGGTGAAAGATCAATGAGCATAGATGGCGCCTCTTCCGACTTAGCTGGAACCGTCGCGGCCGCCGGCTTGTCCTTGGGTAGGGAGTGGCCTAAAGAGGCCTGGAGCCGATCTGGTGGTTTGGCGTACGGGTGGCGGTCAGATGTGGGCGGCGATTCGGGGGAACCCGGACGCAGGCTGTAGGGCATCATCTGCAGGCTCAGGGAAGGTGAAAATCTCTTCAGATACCATGTGTGGGTTGGCTTCATATCTAAGTTGAAGGTGGAAATAGGAAAGGGGGTGGTTGAAATCGAAACTGACCATGTCGATTGATAAACCCTGTGGGAGAAAACAGGTTGAAGTGGAAAGTGGAACAGAGGATTTTAAGCAGTGGATGGGATTGCGAAGTAAGCGTGCAGAGTCGCGTGGACAATAATCCGTTCTGAGGGCATTATGCACTGCACAATTGTCCATGCAACACTTACGGGTGCGAAAATAGATATCCTACGATCAAAACTGCAGGGATTTCCTGCGCAAAAGTGCTACCGACCTACAGAACGCCATCTCTAAGTGGGAGTAGGGCAGCCGGCAGCTGTTTGAGGGTTGAAGAAACGGATGGCCACATAGTTCTTCAATTTAAACGTCATCAAAGCAGGCCCTGAAATTGTAATGCTTTTCGACGTACCACGGACACCTTTTATAACAACTGTGCCGAAACTGAATCTCTCTTTTCCCTCAAAGCTGGTTAGTCGTCTGCTAAGAGTCGTAACAAAATTGGCTAGTTGAATGCCTCTGTGACTGGTTTCAGAGTATTTACAATGCTAGAACTTCAGTATATGCGCTACTAACAGCAAAATACTTCACTTATGCGTTCAGTGTTCGTGAACACTTAGGCAAAGGCGTACATCATCAGTAAAACCCCTGTTTAGGAAATCACTCATTAAAGTTTTAAACTGATCAAGTGCATATTCATTGCAAACCTTTGTTGTTGAAGTTCACTTCTATCCACGATTAGGTTTGCATCTGGTTAAATTTAAAAGCATGACCCAAACCGTTATCCGGACAAACGAGAAAGTCCAAGTAGCTAAATAGCTTTCAAGAACAGTCTTATTTTGAAGGTTTTTATAAACACGAACAAAAAACCTATCCAACACGAACAAAAAACCTATCACTTCGGGCAATTAATTATGAACCCTGAAAACCACCAAGTATTCACCGACATAGCAAGGATGCCAGGAAACGCGGTGGATCTCACCGTCCCCAGAAAGCACACAATTATTTCACAGGAGAAAAATTATCTTCACTGTATCTGCTAACCATGCTCCAGTTTAGTAGTCACTGACATTATGAAAACTTTTCAACCTGTGAAGTTCTTATCCGTGAAATCAAACAAGATCCTCCTTAGTCAAATGCACCATTTTCAAACAATTAGTCGAGCCAATGGCCAAGTAAAATATCACACAAATTACTGACGAATATTTACCTGAGGAGTATATAAAAAACCTCAAAAACGTGTTATTTAGATGTTAAATTATTCATCCTACTGACAGCACAGGCTCGAGCTCAAAGTCCAGGCAGGTGTACCGTCAATTTTGTGTCTCTGTATGGCGCAGATACGGGGTTGCGGCTGGTTAATGGGTGCCCCAACATTCCCCGTGTGCTTTCTGATATATTCGTCTCTATTTTGGACAGGTTGATTTCACTTGTTTGCATTTATAAGCATTTGATATACTGAATTTAATTCATTAAATGGTTTTTTTATTTTTGTCAATGTTCTTCATTCTACTTTTTTTAATTTGTAGACAAAGCAGGTTTCATTATTACAATATGATGGAAGCAGCTGGTGATAGGGATTTTTCGATTGCCGATGGAATGTTCAGAGTCAGCCATGCGGTAGTGCACTAGGGTTATGCCAAAGCCTGACACAATTTTCAATCGTGCTCCACGAGCTGGGACAACATTTCAATGCTGGAAACAGAAGTTATAAGAAACTAAACATTTATCCATGAAGCCGCGATTAGGAAGACCGTCTGATGAAAGCATAAAAAGGTATTAAAGTTCGCAAAAAAGAATGATGACACAAGTAAACGAGAAACTGTACGACCGTGTACAACTTCACAGAGTTGCGTTCGCAGATATCTCAAAAAAGAAAGAATAAAAACCTTCAAGTATTCTTGAATGAAGCATTGACAAAAGATGATCTCGATAGGAGACTTGAATTCCACTCCTGAAAGTGCTACGAAAACAATACCAATTTCGATAGACATAGTTGAAGCTTCTTTGGATCTAAAGCGGTTTGGTAAAAAAGCACAATCTCTTCTAGTCGGTTGAAGAGAATGAATTTCTTAAGATATCTATATATAGTTTCGACCGTTGATTTCGACGATGTCCACCGTATGCTGCACAGAAGGGTGGTGCAGGGACGGTGACTTGAACGTGAATTAGTTTTAAGTGATAGTAGCCTTGCGCTGTAGCTACCGCACTCTCTCCTCCTCCCCCACCTGAACCCGGCGTCATGACAGAGTCAAGAAGACAAGAGGCAGGAGAGGACGCAGGTGGCTGGCACGGCCGGAGCCGCCCCTGGGCGTACCACAACACCTGGCTCGCATCCCACGAAGTGGAAGTGCCATAAAGGCCACATTGAGAAGGAGCCATCGCAGGCTGACTCTCAGTCCGCCAGTCAGCCATTCCACACAAAACACACATTGGGCTGACCACGCGGTATGAGTTATTTCGTCAGTTGGCAACCTTCCAAGCCACGGCTTTTAGCACACCATGATAGTTTCAAGCGCGTCAGATTGTTTAGTGAGGAACATGCGCTGAGCTGTCGACCTCACTCTCTCCCCCACCCCCCACAGTCAAACCGCTGTCCGAGCCGGCCAGTTGTCTGATGCGGAAGTGGGCGCAGCTGCTGGTGACATCGTCTTCGTGTACTACGTACACGACCTGGACCCCCAAACACAAGCACCAGGATTTCACACAACAGGAGTTGAACGTCTTACATCTCACATGTGTGAGATAGCCAAAGGTCACGTTAAGAAGGAGCCATCGCAGCCTGACTCTCAGACCACCATTCAGCCATTCCACACAACATACATTGGACTAACTGTGATGTCTGAGTGTAATTGTCAGTTGGCAACCTTCCAACCATGGCGCTTAACGTTACCGCACTCTCTTCTCCTCCTCCTCCACCTGAACCCGGTATTATGACAGAGTCAAGAAGACCGGAGGAGATATCCATACCTCTTAAATCACTGACACGAAAACTATGGGCGGTTGTTGCATAGGTCCTGCGTGTTATACTCACTATCAGTCATAAATCAAAGAACAAACAGCGGTCAGTCGCTCTAACGAAGAAAAAGCTATTGCCTTTCATTGGAGATTATAACCAACATTAGTACCAACCTTGTTGTCGCTGTTGTTGTGTTTTAGTTTTCAGAGATGAAAACCTACGAATCGCAAGGTATGCTGTGCTCTTAGCTAGTTCACGAACTGCCAGTGTTGTGAGCCATTCAACACATGTACACTACTGATGGCCTGTTGTTAGCTTGTGAATATTACACGGCTATTCCGCTGAAGTTTATGGCGTTAAGCTCAAGTATTTCATAATAAATTTTGAACCAAGCCTGAAAAGGTTTGTCCAAGATATTTTCTCTAAGTTCACGCATTAATTTCGGAGAGAATTTTAAAAACCATTTATTTAGCCAGTTATTTCTAAAGATACTTTTTGCATTTAATATTACTTTCAATACTACTTCTGTGGTTTCACTTAACTTAAGGCGATGCATTTGGGTCGGTATCTATTTTTTTAGCCTCCGTGAATCTGCGCATATTTCATAAGCTGCGTCACATCTTTGAAGTCCTTAGTAAGATAAAATTATCGCGTCAATCGCCAACTTGCTAAATTGTGACCCCGTGGCGGCTTAGAGGCGCATTTCTTTGTTTTGGCAAGGTATAGAGGCGCTTGATTCGGCCTATAATTATCCCATCCTCTCCTTTCTCATACCGTCAAGAGGCTGGATTATAATCGACTCAAGTTGCGTACGTATACAGCGTGTCACAGGCAATAAACGCAACAGTTCGCCTTAGAAAGGACAAAAATAGCCATTAACCAAGCAGAAGTGGTCCCAAAAGTATGCGTATGCAAATAATTGTGCAAAGGACATTCCGGCTTGGCACGAAGCACAAACAAGCCAATTACTGCAAGACGTGGGGTTACATTGAGGCTTTCCTGTCAAGTCATCGTGTTGGCATTTTCAAACCCACACAGGCAGTAAAATGATGAGAAAAAATCTTAAACTTGAAGAATAAGGTTGGCAAAAACCTTAATTAGATTTTGTCAATTCTCGGAGGACGGATCAAGTAGGATTCACAAATAACAGGGAAAGAGACCTAATTTCTAGAAGAACGAATTTACCTCCTTATCTTGTATAGGTGAACGGTCCAACTGTGTTTTAGAGCGAAAATTGTTGCAAAATATTTTCCTGCTGTTGACGTATGGTATGAGTGATTCATTCAATAATACATTCGTGGCACTTTGAGATCAGCCGACGAATACGAAGGACCAGTGGCAATTAATAACTAAAAATAAGAAACATCGGTAAATGGAGTACGGGTCTCATCGGTCCCAGGTTTCGGATTGAGTCCTGAAAACCTTATGGGCGACAGGAACAGAGACTGATAGAGGCGCAGAGGATTTTCAGCCTATGGTTGCGAAACCGAACAGCAAGAATTCACTCGGATATCCATAAAAGACATGATCATTGACGGGTTGGCAGTGTTTTCATAGCGAAAGTCGGGTACGTTTAAAGTCAAGAATACTGGCATTTAAAAAAAGTATGTGCTGAGAAGACGACTCCTCGTTCCGTTGTATGTTCTCAGCAAGAACAATTAAATAGTCTCAGGTGACAGATATTCGGGACAGTGTCAAGTAGTAGGTCAACACCTGTTGAATCCTTGCAAGAAGGGTTTTGGCGGACTGACTGCCGTACATGAACTTATTACCGTAACCGACACTTATCGCAGACTTCGTAAAAGGCTCCGAAACCTAAGATTCTTAAGCCATCGTCGTGCAAACTGTGAACAGTGGGAGTGAGGGCTCACAGAATAACATATTTATGAGGTCGACAAAGCAAGTATTATTGCCAAATACGAAAACCTAGGAAGAAGAGTTGGTGACCGATGATTCAAGTCTCGGACAACCAATAAACATGTCGGGCGAATGCACCCTATAATGCTCCCCTTGCTGAGTCTCTTTCGCTAGGTATGCGTTCAATAATGACTAGTTAACTTCACGCGAATGTGATAGATGTCATTGCTACGTACTGTTTCATGTCGGCTATTTGTCATTTGTTCCGTAGTTTGTCTTCTGGACAAATAGCTAGCATGACTTCTTATAAGCGACATCCTGCGAAATGAAGATAAGGACCAAAACCTATGCTTCAAATAAATTAGAATTGCATCATAGACAACTATGAATATTTTGCGTCAGAAAAACTATAGCTCATGGTCGCTACTTGACAGTGTTTTTGAATTTTTACAAACTGAACACCCCAACCCAGAAACTCCTGGAATGGTATATCCGATTGGGCAAAATGGAACAACCGTGTGTTAAATTGATTCAAAATAAGTAGACTGAGATACAAGAACGGATTGTACAAAATGTTCTGAGCAAAAAGAACACACAAGGAAGGTGCACATACTTGAACTGCTATGACCAAATAACAGATCAATAAAGATAGATAATTCATTGTTATCGTCAACGATAGAG
Source organism: Schistocephalus solidus (assembly GCA_017591395.1). NCBI lineage: Eukaryota > Metazoa > Platyhelminthes > Cestoda > Diphyllobothriidea > Diphyllobothriidae > Schistocephalus > Schistocephalus solidus. The sequence goes on along the minus strand of WEDG01003658.1, from coordinate 28,660 downwards.
CAAGAGATGTGCTGCCTTGAAACCTATTGATTTACGCTTCTTCTCTATTTACTAAAGGTAGGATGCAGAAAGATAAAGAATTTCAAATTATAAGAATGCGGACGGTCTCCAGATACAACCGAAGCGGGTCAGTGCAGAAAAACCCGTGCGCGCTTTGAAGGCAGATTGCGGATGGACATCAGTGCACAAAAGTCACATCCCATAAGCTACTCGAGCAAAGTACACAGAGCCCTATCCAGCCACAAGCTGACTGCATATACTCGCTTAACTCTACGGTTTCTGTGCCTTTAAGGTGGGGTTCAACAGAGGAAGCATCCAATGTAACAAATACTTGATCTTTGACCATGACGACTGAGCCGAACCACCACCACCACACGGATCATTTTACCTTCTTCAGCCTTAACCATGTACAAGCTGAAAAAAATCAATCTGCAGTATCAACCAGTGACAGCAATTTACTGACAGTGAACAATACTAACCGTTAACCCCAATGTCAAAGCTCATCTGCACCCGTGCTTTAACTCGCCGGACAAGTCTGAACATGAAAGTTTGAACATCGTAGCTGAAGGGATCCACTGCGTGTTCCATAGCAGGATGGCGCAGGGACGCGCGCGTGAATCAGATTATAGTGATAATAGACTTGCTCTGCATCTACCACACTCTCTCCCCCTTCCCACCTGGGTCCAGTGTCACAACCAAGTCAATAAGCCTGAAGGCGGGAGGGGTGCAGGGGGCTGGCGTTGCGGGAACCGTCCCAGACGTGCCACCGCCACATCCGCCTCGGATCCCACGGAGTGAAAGTGCCATAGAGACGCCAGTAAGAAAACGCCATTGCAGCTCGACTCTCACTCCGCCAGTCAGCCACTCCACACAAGCATACACTGGGCTGACTGCGCGGTCCCAGTTATCCCTTCAATTGGCAACTTTCCATGCCCCAGCTTTTAGCGCACCGTGAAAACTTCAAGCACATCCGATTGTTTATAGTGAGAAAAATGCCCTGGGCCATCGACCTCACTCTCCATGCCCATACACGGGCCTCCAAACATACCGCAGAAGAGACGATCAAGGCACCTCATCCATCACTTAGACCGAAAATGGAATCCGATGAAGAGTGCCGTTGTCGACCATGACAGACGATCTACTATTACTACTGAGGGCCTTGACGGCCGAGAGTTTGCATAGGCCGTTTATGAAGGAACACATATAGGAGACGCCTTTAGTGGAGCCAGTGCCATAAAGTGCATACAGCATCTGCAGAGGCCTAAGGACGTAGGGGGTGGATTTAAAGGAGGATGAATCTGTTTGACCCGAAATTCACACACACACACACATACCCTAGAATAAGAACCCGTTCTGCAAAGACGAATCCAGAAAGTACGAATACGAGTCAGGTCACTTCGGATTTCGACTGAGACTGCGCTGGACAGGAAACGGTACCTGTAAGCATTGCAAATAACTAATAATAGAATCAAATGGGCTAGCAAATACAAATCACCCTTCCCAGGGGAACTCATGTACGCCTCGTATCACCGCTGAGCTCGAACAGCGTTAGAAAACTACGTTCAGGCAAGTTGGTTCACGTTTTGTAGTCGTAATTTTAAGAAAACTACAAATAATGAAGGATAATTTTCTCCCAACAGGATCCCATAAAATGCTGCCTCGAGGAAATAGAAAATGAGGGCAATTTATAGCATGGGCTTTCTAAGATAATTGGATTTTCGTGCTGCGTTCAACTTCTCTGGCCTGCGGATATAATAGCGGTCCAACGAAGTCTTTTAAAACCGAACAATGTCTAACAGTGGTGGTTAAAAAATCGAAAGGCAAACAAGGGGACGTTTCCGCAATTACAAGTGCGCAAACGTTTTCGGGATGCTGATATATTGAACTCCACTTAGTACGTTCACGCATTATGTTACAGACCGACAGAAAACACGTGAAATTAATTGCAGCCAGCAATCGTGGAAAACAAAAAGGTATAAATTCAGGAAAGCGGTAAATTTCGAACATAAATCGAAAGGATGGGTTTAGGTCGTTAACAAAATATGTACTGCCTTTGGAGGACAATAAACTATAATCAACACTACTCAAAAATCAGGTGACGAAAGTAAATCATGTCAATATGCATTATTTGGATGGGCCGGAATAACTGATAATGATGATAAGCCCAGGAAGATTACAGAGTCCGGACATTTGCGAAGGTAACTCAACATCTCTGTAAGGAAAACGAAGTGATTCGGCAGATGGGTCTGCAAGCTAATAGAGGGCAAGGGTAGGGCCGTCAAAACTGAGTACGGATGGCAGGTCCCACACGGAAATATGGGCCATCGCCAGCCCCCTAACGGTAAATCACGAGGAGCCACATGCTCCCGAGTCTTAACCTTAGCCCTAACCCAAAGCTCTGTCTGGTTTTTAGCGCAGGACCACCTGCAATACGAAGTGATGAGATCCCTATTTCCACACCCTTCTATTTTCTTTCATCAATCTTGCTTTTCGGTTCCTTACCGCTGTGCTTGTTATGGTTGAGAATTGCACGAACACTATCAATGGCCAGATGTCCGTGCTGTCGAGTTTTAAACAATGTAACACAGTCTGGCTTCGAAATATTTTACTACTATGTAAATTTAGCCCAATGATAATGCAACTGCCTCTTGCATTCATTGATGAACGCTCACCGATCGCTAACGCAACTAACTCGTTACGCTCTGCCTTAAGGCTCACTCTCGAAACCCGCCAGCAGCCGCACAGCGGCTAGTATTGGAATAGGCAGATGAATATTGCCAACAAAGACAAGGGAGACTAGAATGGCCGTTTCTGGCTTATTAGCCATCGTCAGCCAGTTATACCCAACCCTAGGTGATTCACCATCCGAGGATCAAACCCGTTGATCGGAAGTCCAACGCTCTAACCAATGATCCACGGGTTCGTTGTCATCAACGAACGCAAATCGATATTTCTGATCTAACCCGGCAAGAACACGAGCCGGTGGCTCGAGGGTTAGAACGTTGGACATCTGAGCAATGCGTCGCGGGATTGATCCTCGGTTGGTGCACCACATGTGGTTGGGTATGACTGGCCAGAAATGACCATTCTAGTCTCTCCCGTCTTTGTTGGCAATATTCAGCAACTGCCTCTGATGATCTTCCTCCTGAAACTCGCCTGTTCGCTTCTATCGCTAATTTTTTGGCGCGACGCTATAGGCTCAAATGTAAGAATATTTGTATGCTGTAACGTCAACCTTCTTCTCTCTTTTCATTTGCAGGCTCCAGCCGAGTTTCCCGAGACATTGCACCCCACGTACACTCGAGACCGGCCACGTGCACTAAATTACCCCGTCCAGGAACTGTGCCACGAGCCATGGCGTATGGTGCGTCCTGATAGATTCAAACAGTGTCGGATGCACTGACACTCATCGGCCGGGCTTTTGCATTAAAAACGTCAATTTTTTATCCTTCATTCACATGTGAATTTTCTTATATATGCATGGACTGGACCATTTTTCGCATTAGAAACTGCTAATTGCCATTTGTCCTTTGCAAAGGACGCCTGCACCGTTTTTAAGAAAATCTGACACTGTTTATGATACCGACAGTTGCAATTTTCGGTTACTATATATCTTCTTTTTTCTTTTACGTGCCAATTTCGTGCATAATGAATCGAGGCCTTTTCGTTGAAAATTCTGAAATGATACTTTCAAAATAAAGTGTATAGCCCTCTCTCATTTCCAAACCTAACTCCTTGTAGGTGCGCCAAACTAACCTCGTGTAGCTCCTAATTTCCTTAAAGGGCTCTGTTGAAGAGTAAACCCTGCTGGAGTAGAAATTGATCTTGTTGCATACTTTGTGTGCAAGGCCAATAATAAGTACGGACACCATATCACACAAAATTGATCTAAGTGTGAAAGACAACCCATTAACGACAAATGTGTGAGGGCTTCAATAGCTTCGTTCGGGAATAGCGAAAATTCTTAGAGAAACACAGTTTTATAGGAACTTTTGTGCGTTATACTAAAATATATAAATAAATACATGGAAGCGCCAAAGGGGATTGAAAAAAAGACGGTATATGTGGAGTGGGATGACACCAGTCGATTATCATGTAACAGGATATACGAAATTTTTATTAGGTTGTGTGGCATACGTAGACGCACGGCCTTCTTCTGCAAACCATACCTCCCACTTCCCATAACGGCTGGCCTAAAGGCTCGAAGAGTGAGCGAATCAGGCTAGGGTGTACATGACAGGTTTCTTTGTAGTATATTGTCCGAAAGTTTTAAGCGTACGTTCAAGTAGAAACCATGATTACTAGTGGCTAGCAATTACTAAATATTTAAGAGATTAGATGTTTCCCTGCCTTATGCATAACATATTAGGAAGGCAGAGATACCTTCGAAATAAACATACGGCCAATTTTTTCATAAATCTTTTTTCGGAAAAACATTTTTGCTTCAGGTAATCTGCGAAAATTGGTGGCAAATATTCACGTAGGATAATCATCGGCCTCTCCATGAGAACAGGTTACGCAGGTGGTCGATATGCGGCTCGGGCTACCTGAAAAATCACTTTCCTAATCTTTCCTATCTAAAGGAAATATCAAACTGTGCCACGATGTTTCTATCGAGGGGAATGCACATTTTTTTAAATGTAAGCACTTTTGTCAAACAGACAGTCACGATTGTTGCTTCTATGTTTCTCTTCCGGACATGCCACTTCCCCAGGACGACCTATAAGAAGCGCACATTTCGTCTGGTGTACCTGAACCTCTTTGCCACACTTTGCGACAAATATTTCAAAATTATATTTTTGCTAATTCCGATGCTCATAGTTACGTAAAAGAACGAATTGCCAACCAAATTTCTCTCTAAATAGACTGATTGCTTTAATATATATAGGATTAAAGAAATTAACGCTTTATGATACAGTAGGTGTCCTAACGCATGAAATCAGCGCACACTGCGTCCACCAAAATTTTACATTAATAAAGAACCGATCGTTAGGAAATATATGGCTTTTTGTGATTTACAAATTAATATAACATTGTCTAGAAATGTTAATTTTTTTAGAATAGGTACAGATTACGAAAATGTGAAAAATTGACCTATTTGAGTAAACTGAAGTTGTAAATGTATAGGAAGCCTGTCCATGCAATTAAACGAGTGAATAAAGCAGAAAAAGCCAAATTACTTTTAAAAATAGTCTTTTTCAGAGTTTTGCACTTACATATTCCTCAAGATTAAAAGCGCAACGTAAAGTATGGCCAAGCGCAAACGAATCAATATAGGTAAGTAAAAACTTCTCTTCCCTTCTGTCATCTTCGTTAGGCCTTGAAGGACACTTTGAGGTGGGGTGGTGCACAGATTTGGTATTACAGTGTCATCAGCATATATCAGAAGTACAGTGACTCAGTCACGCGATTGTGGCGGCTTGCGGATCTTGCAAGCCAACAAACGGTCAAAAATGCATGCACATACACCGTGACAAGCAGTCGGATCAAAATTGTCAAAATACGAACGCTAGATTAGCAAGAGTAGTGCTCAGCAGACGAGGCCGCAGGACGATAAACTTTGAGCAAAAAACCTCCGACGGTCTAAGGACGGGTACCTGACCTCAACAGGCACAGAGAGAACCACGACTCTGTACATGCATGCAGGTAATCGTGCGCCAAAACAGTTCTGTGTAGTAATTTCGCACCGTGTCAACCGTCATGAACTGATCAATAAACGGACCAGTGTGCAAACAGAGCCATCGAGACAAAAAAGGCTGGCGACTGAGAGGGGGGCAGAGAGACTAAATCAACAAACCTGCCTTGGGTATGTTGAAAAAAAAGTGATCTGAAGGAGTACGAAAAGCCATCCGTACCCTGGGAAAAAAAGTCAGTAGCGATGAGCCCCCCATCCAAAAAATAGTAAACTGTTTTAATGTAGTAGTTGAGGGTAGCTTTCATAACTGCGATCTTGCAAAAGTTCAAAGCAATCGTGAGTCAAGCCAGTTAATGGCCCAGAAGAGTGCTGTGTATGTTGACTTCTTATGGCACGGGAAAAAGAACAATTAAAATAACCTCAACTTGCGGATTGCTCCAACTTGGTAGGTTCATGAGAAGTTTAACAGGACCGTACTTGATGAATACATATCAGGTATTGGCTAGAAGACTGAGAAAACTAGGTAAAAGTGCACGGCGAGAAAACAATTCGAGAGAGAGAGAGAGAGAGAGAGAGAGAGAGAGAGAGAGAGAGAGAGAGAGAGAGAGAGAGAGAGAATTGAGACAACAACAGTTCCTTCACTTACGGGTCACTACAGGCTGACAGTGCGAGATGACGACTTCGAACAACCGATGCCCTAGTAAATCAGTCAGCATGAACAATAGACATGCAAATAATTAGTGTTCGTGGTCTAATTCCCTCCCGTATAACGGTCTTCCGACCGCAACTTCACATGTGTTTTAACCCCTGACGACTTCTAAAGTGGCTCAGGCGTTTGAGATGAACTATAAGGTCTAACAAGCGGGATAATTGTATTAAATTGTTTTATATGAAGTAGATGATGCAGTAGGTGGAACATTACTTAAAATAGTTCTCTCAAAATTACACGTATGCAGTAATGTGTCTACGTGCAGCTATATCTCGTAGCCCACTTTTGGCAACTTAGGAGCTTACGGCTCCCGATGTGGCCTCGCAGCTCAGGTGGTTAGGGAGTTGGCTATACTCAAGTTAAGCCCTTACTGCTGTGGGTTTGAAACCCATCGAGGCGGCTGAGTTTTTCCCAATCGGGTTAAAGGAACTTTGGAAAACTTATGAAATTATTCACCAAACTGACAGCACAGGTACTACCTTAAAGCACAGACACGTGTTTTGCCGACATTCTGCCACTGCACGACACAGTTGGGAGGGGTTCGGCTCATCAGTGGGGCCCCCAGCATTCTATGCGTGCTCTCTGGTATATACTCCAGTTTTTAAGTTCAGCTTTTTAATTTCCTGCGAAATTAATTTTTTACTTGCCGCAAGTCAGTATATTTAAGGGTCTAAAGGCACAGGCCGAAATTTGGTATAAATATTTGGGCCGACGTCCATCAGCCACTGCGGGACCCACTTATAGCTAGAACGTATGCTGTCAGTATATTGAATAATTTCACAAGTTATACTGTTAACTGCCTGTTGGCAGCTTGCAAATATTATGCAGTTAGCCTGCAGTGGCTTCGGCCATAATTTTCATACCAAATCTTGGTCTGAGCCTATAGACCCTTTAATATATTGATCTGCTCTAAGTTACAAAATTAATTTCTGAGGAAAGAAAAAAAGTTGAACTTTGAAAAAGTTGACTGCGATGAGCACGGTCTACCGTTGGCGTGCAGGAGTGTCCGTCCTGGAATTTTTATTCATTAACGTTGCTTCAGTGTCAATTTGCGATGCAAATCAGTCGATTTCTATACAATTGGCCCCAACTGATGTTGTCTTGATCTGTTTCTGATTGGAGCTTCGAATATGTAATTCAGTCATAATGATTTTTTATAGGTTGAAAAAACTTGCATCGGGGCGTGTTTTTGGACCCTTTGAGTATATAACTGTGGCCTTGAACTTATCCTATTGACATATAAGGTCGATTTTGCGTCGCTAATGCTAACTCGTTCTGCGGAAATTTGAAATCATTCGGGCTTTAAAAGAGTATTTGCATTTTCCCCTCAAATTCTGTGGCTCGTATTCCCATCGATTTTTGCTAATTTACCTGTAGTTGCCAGACGCTGGGAAAAAGTTGAATTGGAAACTTGAAAGCCCATCGGAAGGGGGTGAATTGTTTGTACTCGTACTTGTTACGGCTGCAATCATCATGCCTGATCCAGCCGGCCTCGATGATGTCCCAGAGTGTACCTCCCCACGCGTGATGATCAGCAGCAGCAGTAGACCTGGACAGCTTAATCTATTATCTTTGCCAACGACGGACGCCGAATGCCGAAGGCCCACGAAAAGCTTCCATGTCCTGACGAACCAAGTAGAGCCAGATTTCAAGCTGACCCTCTTCGAGACCGCCAATTGAGTAGTGGTGCCGGATCGAGAGCATGAGTTCATGAGGTGGGCAACGAAGAACGTGCTAAAATCACCTTAGTCGGCTTTCTTGGATGGGTTGGGATATCCTTGGGATGTTGTCGCATCGACTACGGACTGCCTAATTTGAGACGAAGGCGGTGTATTTCAGTCGAAGAATTGTCCTCAAACAGTGGTGGTCAAATACCTCAAGTTTTCAAGCATCTTCTACGCGCATAGCCGGGCATTCACAGCCATAGTGAAAGACAGACCGGACGAATGCACGGCCAACGCCAATCTTGATGGCGTTGTAGGTGCCACTTCGGATCCTTCGGCACTTTCTAAGGCTTGAGAATAGCAGACCAGCAGCATCGATTTGGGAGGCAATGTCATCCTTACTGTGTCCATTCGACAGCAGCCTCATCCCGAGATATTTGAAATAGTCTACTTCTTAGAGTAGACAGCCATCAATCTCGATAGGTGCCTTATCCTGGGTAGGGATGCAGCTTGAATACGCTTTTCTTCCCAGCTTCCCAGCTTTTACGGACAAGCCGATCAAGTTAGCTAACTCAAACACCCGACTGCAGAAAATCAAAGCTTGAAGCAGTAAGCCAATATTATTGGCGTAGGCTAGATCAGTCAGCCAGTGTCCGGGTGTAAGCTCAACACTGTCCTCTTCACGTACGACCTACCCAAGAATCCAGCCAATAGCGTAGTTAAACAGAACGGGCGACAGGATACAACTTCGTCGAACGCCAGACCGAATGCCGAACGTTTGTGAAAGATTTTAATGAACCAGAACTCACGCAGTGGTTGAGTTATAATAGACCTTGATCATGGCGAGGATTTTTGTTGGTACACCGTCGAGTGCCTTTATCCGTCATAAGGTACCCCGAAGGATGTAATCGAACGCGGCGGCAAAATCAACAAAGTGCCTTTCTGTGGATTACCCCCAATAGTCATCCACAAGAGACGTGGGTCTGGGCTGAAACCCCCCGCAAAAGTGACGCCTTTTGTTTGTTCGTTTTTGACCTTTTCCAAAAATAAAATTAACTGTTCCTACGGGGCTCCACTATTTTGTGCTTAAAACTGCACTTATAGAAAAAAAAGGATCAGTATTGCCTTTGTGACAAAAAATTTGGACGAGTGACACGAGTCAAAAAACACGTATCCTGCAGCACTTAATGATCAGCGGTAATACGGGTTGAAAATCCCTTGTCAGGGTATGAAAACCAGTGGAAAAGTTGTATCTGAATAAGCTTAACAACGATGTGGGCAGGCGGAGGCAGTTTTGTTGGTAACAACGCCAGTAGTGAAAGAGTCGATCAGCGATACTCATCGCTTAATGTAAGATCGTCATCGCGCCTAACGCGCACAATAACCTAGCTTAAACTCGTTTGGCGGGGCAGCAAACGGCCATTCAATGGAAAACTATCACCAGTTATGACAGAGTGTGGGGAACATCAGAACTAGCACAGGTAGAAGACATTGTCGACGAGACCGGATTCATTCACAGGGGTCCCGATTGCGCATCATGAGCGCTATCGGCTGAGCGACAGTAACGACGAGTAACTGCACTGGCAGATGCGTAAGTTACCCTCTCTCACTCGTAAGCTCAGCCTATCATAGCCTTTACGACATTTCTACTGCAGTCGCAAAGCCAGCCTTCAACGTTCAAAGGAAGGCACAACTACCTGTCAGACGCCTGGTATAGATTCCAATTTTCTAATAAACTAAAATCTATTCTACGGCAGACAAGTGTTAAAAGGAAGCTCATACAAGGAATCTGGGGACTAGCACTTTGATCCTGTATCGCAGAAATGCCCTCTCGTCGTCCTCTGTAACAATTTTCGAACAATCCATACTTATTTTTTTAGCCAACCTTCAAAATGTTCACGTAGACTAAATAAAATTATGGCCTGGTCTTTTAAAAACCCTAGATCGCCCTGTGAGGCGGAAGCCGGATGATAATCAGCACACCAAGTGCAAATAGTTGACACCCACATATACACCCATGAAGTATGATTATTGCTGATGGCGAGACGCAACTAGCACTGCAGGAGTACATGCGCTCGGCTTAAGCCCACGTCAGTCTGTCGAAACTGAAAGAGCACTGAGGCAGGCCTACGCCTCGTAATTAGCCTCATGACCTGAGTTTTATTCTCCTTGAGGTCCTGTACGGCTAGTGCCTTTACTACCTGAGAATGAGTAGATGGTTTGATAACGTGCTTTCAACCGTTCCGTAGGCCGATGTTTGCCGGGCTCTGTGAACGGCCATGAATAGACATATTATAGAAGAAAAAAGGATCACGGTGACAAAAATAGCAAGACCTGCATAAAGTATTGTGCTTGTCAGTATGTGTTTGTGAGTGCACAGCACACGTGGAGTGCACGAAGAAAAAAAGAAGACGAAGCCAAGAGAGCATTGCAGGGTGATAGCGGGTGGAGGGGAGAGAGCATGCGGCTGCAACGTCATATTGAGGTCTAAGACGGGCTTACGCAAAATGTGAACTTTGCTGAGAAAGTGGAGAGGAACCATCCACCAGGGAGTCACGTTTGCGGAAACTAAACGGATAACCGGGGCTCCACGTGAGCAGGGAATTCCAAACAGGTAAGTGAAATGAAAAGAGGGAGTGCAGACCGGCAAAACGAACTTATCGAAGTATCAGCCACCAATTGCAAAGAGGCATGTGCACTCAAGCCATGAAGGAGATAAAGAAGATTATCCACATAAAGTTAAATAGCCTAGTTTCAGTAAAGGTAAGGAGTTAAGCATGCCATGCTAGTGAGAGGTTTCACAAGCAAATACCATTATTATGCAAGGAAATGTCGATTAGCCTGCTAAAAACAGGTTAGATTTGAAAATACCCGCAGAATAAATGCAATGTCGATGATAAACGGTGAAACAGGCAGACTGGATTTAGACTTTGAAAAACGCCACATCAAGAAACCATCCCGTAAAGCTGTAGTTAGATGCATGAACGATATTGGTGGTGGTTGAGACTACATTTTTCAGTAAAACATTTCTAGCTGCCCCCTCCAATATCAATGAAAGGCTAAAGGAAGATAGGATAGTCAATAATAAGTAGATTACCGGCCGACCCGAAACTGCGGTTGATTTTCTACTATGTGGTGACTCCTCGCCATTGAATTGATAAAATAACAGCAAGTTGAATACCTAGCAAGAACCACTGAAGACAAGTATAAAACGGACGATATTCACATTGGTGGCCATATTGGGCGATACAATAAGGGGCTTACATCGAGGGCGGTGGAACTCGGGGCTTTCCGAAGAAGTCGTCCGTCACAGTCTTTGCTAATTTAAAGACACTGGTCAGTTTATCCGCCACCTCATCGGTTATTGTGCGCTCTTTTCCCACATTCCAGGAATCAAAGTCCCCTAAACGTTGGTGTTGGCAGGGTGGATTAGCAAAAGACGAGTTGCTTGTCTGAGAACCCCAAGGCATCTCAGATTGCATGAAATCTGAACGACCACTGGATATCGGTTGGGGAAATTGATAGTGATCCGCATACTCATCCCTGTGGGTCAGTTTATTAAGTGTGACGCATAAATGCGATTATGCAGAAGAGAACAAAAATGTTAAGGACCAGTTTTAATGCGTGGTCATTTTAAGTGTAGATTTGCGTGCATAAGCCAGGTCAGAAAGAGCGATCAAACAGAGCAGCATTGGCACATACCATGTGGACACATGAAGGTAGAAATAGGGAATGAAGAAAAGATAAAAACTTTAGCAAGGTTAAAAAAGTCCTATAAAAAAGCATCCGTAAATACAGACTAAAATCCTAGAGGGTTCTTTGCTTTGCAATACACATAACATGATTTGAATACTTATTTCTCCAACTTCGTCGCTTTAAAGGTAGAGTAGCTGGAGATAATTTCCGCCTGTAGGAAGTCTGATCAAGCATAAAAAGATCACATTAACCTGAAAATTGTTATTTTTTGAGCTTGCAACAATGCCGGCTGAACCGGCTGCTAAGCTAACGGCACAAGTTGTGAATAATCACGGATATTCGCGAGGATATCACAAGGGCGGAGACCCCAGTACCACCCAGCTTATGGGTGGGACACGAATCGGCAAAGCAACGGCGAACATAGAAACATTATTGGGTGGCTGACAATGTTCACCCTGCCGTTATACGGTTTTCGTTTGAGACCATTTCATAGTTAAACCATTCGTCAGATCAACACCCGGCCGACAGTTCGAACGCCGGAAACGACGACGTCCATGCACGGAGTGGGCGCAACACGGGTGACTTGCGCCTAAATTAGTTTATGGTGAAGCAGACCTGCACAGCAACTTCCACAATCCTCCCCCACCCACCTTACACCGACAGTAAGACAATAGCAAGACCATCGGAGGTAGACCCCGACCAGAAGATACTACTACTGCATTGCTCACAAGCGTTTGTTCCTCAAAAGCAAGAGCATTATTACTTCGCAACTAGACCTCACTGAAGGTTGTTGCAGCGTTCCTCAATCGCAGGTACCCCGTAGTTCCGTCGGATGGAAACTGGATAAGCCTAAATTTAACAGAGTTCGCGACTTTTTTTATCGATAATAAGTAGCGATAAAGGTTATTCAAGTTGATTTGAATGGCTCAAAATCAAGGAGGTTAACGACTGGGGGAAGGTGAAAAGATGACTGGAACAAGGAGTTTACTTTTCTAGCTTTACTTCGCTAACGGCATAGCACAATTTTGCGTTTCATTAGAACCCAGAAAACCCTGGCCCCGTTCGCAATGGAGAGCAGAGCTAAGCACTTGAAATGCTGGAGAGCTCAAAAATAATGAACTGCAGATTGGCGTTTCTTAAAGCGCCGATTAGAAATTTTCCACACCGAATGAGCATACACTAGTTGAAATTTGGCTAATTGACAACTGCCAGCTGAGACAGTGCGGCATGATTAGCAAACAGTAGTCGAGCAGTTCTTGGCTCACGGAATGCAACACGCACGGCAGTTTTATGCTGTCCAAATGGCTAGCACAAGCGTCCAAGACTAGCTGTAAAACTGAATTGATCACATATCCAAGTATGAGCAATTTCAAACGCCTGGAACGGAAAAAGATCGTAACAACAATTTTTCACGTCAGCTTCTAAGCGTTCACTGTCTGCAAACAGATAGATTAGATGTCAGCGAAAACTAAAGTAGGCTGACAGGGAAAGTCTCGGCGATAGAAACATGGGAAAAAACATGTACACGTGTTACTATGTCAGTGGCATTTAAGATGAAAGCGTTGAGTCAATTTAAATCATTACAAATTAAGGACGTCTTCGATTGCTATTTTTTCCCGATTAGATGCATTTAATGAAATAATTCCTATATTCATGGCCACGGCAAAGCAGTTTAAAGTTCAGAATTTGGCCAACTAATACAAAGACGAGATGCTGCGATAATTTTTGGTCGAAGTTTATGGAATGGCCAATTATTAATCTCACCGAGAAGCAAAACATTATTGTTGGACAAAAAACTAGAAAAAAAATCGCGGACAGTTTCACAGAATGATATGTCTAAGGTTTTAAATCAAAAAATGTATAACAACAGCGATGTTGACAGATAATACGGAAAGTTGCAAAACCACTTGCGTGATGACCTCAAGAGAAGACAAACACAGGGCGAAAGACAAGCTTCCTGGGTTATACAACAATTTAATATTCTGTTATTCAAAGGGCACTAAGTACCTCAGTGTGCTTTTTGTGGTAAGGGAACCTATGTTGGAAATGTACAAGGACAGAATATGAAGCTAACGAATGGAAATCGCTAAGTTTTTGGCAATAAATTGCACAGGATAAACGTAAGCATTGAGAGATATAAAACTTACTCATCGTAATTGCTGGACCTCCGAAAGGTATAGTTAGGGTTTGTATTGCAGAAACCGCCGTAGTGCTTGGAGTCAGCTAATGCCTTTTCACGTTCAGCTTGGAGAAATTCAGAGTCCTGAATGAGTTCAATGACCTCTGCAGCCTTGACGCGCACTTAAACCCAAAAATTGAGACTTGATACGAACGTATAAGAAAGTGCGATGACCATTGCATACAGAGAACGCTGCGGGACCGAAGTTCCCGCATTCCCCTCATTCAGTGACAGAAAGATGGGCAAAACACGTGTCCGGATTTGACATAGTAACTATTTTCGAGGTGTGGCAGACCCATCTCGTATACATTAACGGAAAAAGCACATTCACGGATCTACGTACAGTACTGCACAATTGCATATAGCCGAATGCAGACTGCATTTCAGCATGAAACGCCAAATGGGACAAATACAGGTTCTTGATGAAAGTACCGTAGTTGAAACATAATAGAGGGAACTGTTGGGATTTCAGTTAGGCCGATACGACGGGTGTCCGCAACTATGCATAATAACAGCATCATAATTATTTGAACGAAAACAGCGGATAAATCCGAAACTTATGGTTTGAGAAGAATAGATTACAGTGCCTACGACAGGTACGACGTCAATGCCGCAACCTTCTCATAACGTGGTTTAGTGCACTAGAGGCAGACGTAAAACGTTTGACTAACTTGGAAGGCCGAAGAAACCCAAGGATACGCCAACCATGGGGAAAGGAAGAACTTATTGGTGGCCAGCAAAGCAGTCGATCGCCTGTAAGCCAAGGGTACTGTCCCAGTGCTCAAGGAAGACAACGAAACCCTACTGTCGGGGCTACTAGATCCTGCAGAGCTCGGCAAAACGCTTGAAGGATGTTCTCAAACACTTGCAGTCTACGAAGAAGCTATCAACCTACTTCCTCAAATGGACACAAAGCATTCATCTTTTTCAGGAGATAATCAAAGCTGTACGACAGTTGTTTCTTTGAAAATTACAGCGCGCCAGCTCAATTTAAGTCAAAATTGATATCAAAAGCAGCACTCAGTCCATGGTTAAGCGCACTCCGTTATTTCAGGATATATGGACATAAGGATACCTCAGAACTTCAAGGTTGCCAGCACCACCCAATTATACGTATGAAATAGAAAGGGCAATTTTGCGATACCCATAGGGTCATCTAGCTCAGAACTGCACACACCTGATCGTCACAGCCCGCGAACTGCAAACAAATACCAAAAAATGTGGACCAACCTCTACAGGAACTTCATTGCTGCTTGGAAGGTCATCGACGCAATAAATCTCGATTTACCCTGGAAACTTGTGCTGAAAGGTGCATGCTGGAAGCGATTCACGCAAAGGTACGCTGCATTATACGATGATGATGCGCGTCACAAACAATCAGCCATCTACTGAGGCACTAGCGGTTACAATCAATGTGAGGTA
Organism: Schistocephalus solidus; assembly: GCA_017591395.1. Classification (NCBI taxonomy): domain Eukaryota; kingdom Metazoa; phylum Platyhelminthes; class Cestoda; order Diphyllobothriidea; family Diphyllobothriidae; genus Schistocephalus; species Schistocephalus solidus. The sequence goes on along the minus strand of WEDG01003658.1, from coordinate 13,355 downwards.
GGGTTGTGTTGTCGTTCCCGTCCTCTCCGGCTTCGTCCTCCACCATGCTAATGGAGGCTCACCACAAGAAGCGGTCGGGAATTAACAGTGACTTATGATCCGACGGTCAAGTATTCAACATCTGACGCACACAAGAATGACTGCAAGCTAAATAAGACAACGAAAGGACATGTAGCAGAATGTAGGCCCTCTTGTTTTGGCAGCCAAAACTCGATGTTCAAAATCCTCATGAAGAAGACGGTGGCCATGAACCAACCGGTGTAAAATGATGACTACAACGAACCCAAGATCAGTAGTGAGGAAACTGTCTCATATCCGTTCATAAATGCGTGCATGCAGAAAGCAGCATTTCAAAATTGACAAGGAAATTTTAAGTCGGGCCTTCGATAGGCTATAACCATCAGCCTGGATTCGCGATGGCGTTCACATCAACAAGGGGATGCTTTGTTGACAACGCAGCTGACGACGCGCACTTATGAACTTCGCTTAGGCTCATTTGATTAATCTGGTCCGTGCGACATTTCCGATGTCTGTGCGCATGTTTCTTTTTGGATATAGATCGTAGTCAGTGTTGGGATTAACTGAATGGAAGCCGAACAAGCCCGAAATATTTCTGCATCCATATATCCGCATTTACGTCCCCAACCCAATTGCCTCATAGTTGGGCCGAGTTCGGCCTAGCAGTTGGCTGGCTGTCCCACACCATTCGGGGCTCATTTGCTCGGAACAGCCAATGGATCTGTTGTGCAGACCGATAGGGCAACGAGCTCGTGGCTCAACGGTGAATGGGTCGGGCTTAACAAACCATAGGTTTCAACACATTTGGAAGTTTATATAACTGGCTGATGACGGCTAACAAGCCAGAAATTGTCAAACTAGTCTCCTTTGTCTTTGTTGTTAAGTTCATTTCGCCTATACGACAAGATGATATGAGTAAATTTAACGCTCTCGGATAGCCGACAGTTTAAAAAATTAACATGAAAACACCTAGGATTAAATGCTAAGGTCGGAACGTGAGCAAAACGAATATAAAGCAGAAGCTTTTTCTTAATCCGAGGATCGTGAAGCAAGGATAAAGCAGCTGGCATTCAGGACAATAGTGCTAGCTGGTAAAAGAAAAGAATTAAACTGAAAGACCTATTTTCAATCATGGGAAGGAAAGCTAATTCTGCAGACTACTAAATTGACCTCATTGTTTTTTTAATAAACGCGCAGGAAAAAATTCACCAGCCCGAATTGCTTTTTAATTTACTACGTGCGCATATAGGAGCGTAAGATCCAACATAATTGCATAAATAAATCATCGCGCTTATGGCCACTCAGAAAACGCAATGATGGAAACTTATGCCGAATAGAAGAATGACCTGAGGCACCCTGATCTCGTCCACGTTCATCTATGCACTTGTAACCTTCAAGCGTGCGGAGATCATAAAGATGCTCCTGCGCATTTTTGACGACATCTTCAGAGCCATTGCGTAGAAGAAAAGCCAGAAGTGTCAAACCCTGAAAATTGCGGGAGAAAATAACGGGGCTTAAAAAAACATACAAGATCCGTCTGTGAAAAGTAGTGGGTATTAAGTGAAACATTTATTTGATTATTACTCACTTTCTTCAGTTTAAATAGTCTACGGTTAATACATAAAAAAATAAATAAAGTTCGAAAAAATTCAAGCCTACATAAATAAAGACGAAAATGGCGCGTTAGATTGCTAAGTCACAATAATTTCTACTAGTTACGGTCTGACAGTCAGGCTTACAATGCACAAAAGCTCACTGAGATCGGTCATAATCCAGTACATACAGAAAGGACATCTATTTTCGGAGTAAAAATAGGATTTTTATTTCATTTTGCATATGCAGTCTCTTATTTAACGTAATAAGGGTCTACCTAGGAAATCAACTCGCATTTTGACACCTCCCGCCAATGCTGATCTAGTCAGTTCCATAGTTCACGGCGGCGAGGATCAGCACAGTCTTCATTTTCTGCGACAGCTGGCTAAACGCTAGGCGGCTTTTATTTAGTTATCGGTTCGTCTTCGAACACAGCTGAACTTAACCATACAAATCCTTTCTAAATTGTAACCTTCAGCTACGATGAAAGGCAGACCCTTTTCCAAGTATCATTCGCATATGTACAATCTACCCTAAAAAGAGATGGGTTAAGTGCTTTGCACAACTTATGCAGATGCAGCATAGTTAACAATGACAGTTCTTCAGTACAAGAGGAATTGAAGTTGTGTCAAGACAACACAGACACCCGCAATAAGATATCACAAGACACAAGCGTTTCTTTCTGTTAATTTAAAAACACATTAAATATCAGGAGGAAACAGTTTCTTAATTAATCGCAGTGGTCACACGATTACTTGGAATGTTGAGGTAAATAATGAATCACCTTGTATATTCGTCGCCAATGTCGGGTATTTTCGGGAAATATTCTCTCCCATAACATATTCATAACTTCACAAAGGCCTTGGTAATGACGCGTCTCCCTACTGATTTCTCTCATAAGACCTCCGTGTGGACCCCAAGGCTCATCGCTGGTAGCATCACGAACTTTGTTCTCCAATTCAGTGTAGTTCATTACGGCCGAAGCACTACACTATAAAAATCAAAAATAAAATTACATTTTATCCACTAGTGCTTTTCCTTTGTCCAGGGCGTCGCGAAACATTTTTGATCTGGTATTCAGAACTGAAAATTTAGTGACCAGGGCAATGAGCGTAAACGCACACAGACATCAGTTTGCCGCCAAAGAAAACTGAATGCGTTTAGAGTTAGAGCTCTTGGACGTTTCAGATTCCCAGAACAAAAAGTCGCTTTATTAATCCAATGCAAAATGATTTAAATACCTTCTCAACTAGGAGTCAAACTTTTGTGCAATCCAGAAGACTATTAAAAAAAGTACAGATTTTGAGCAAAAAAAGGCATTAAAATCAGCTGAGTCGTTCATGCATGCTCATCATACCTTTACAATTTATTCTAAAGTGATTGGAAACTATTAGGCAAATTATTCGCTCCATTTATTTAACCTATTAACCATATTCCAAATACAGTCGGAATTATCTGTTATACCCTCAAAATTAAATGCGTCTGCATAGAATTTAAAGGGCTACGTAAATCGCTGATGCTCACGATTCGTCTGTGCGGGAAAAAAATCGACACCGCGGTCTAGAGTCAAGCATGTGCTGGAAAAAGTTAAAGCAACCTCTAGGCAAGAAACCGATCCCTCAAATCCATCAACCAAATTCGCACTGAAAATTGACAAAAAAATTGCATACAAACAGAAAATGACTGCAAATACGGATATTCTGTTACAAGTTCTCCTCCTACCAAGTACGCAGAAAGCCCCCTAACAGTAAGGAATTTCACAATCTAGTTTGAAAAGTGAATGGGCTGTTAAAGTCTCCTACGAAAATTCCTAGTCATGGAGAATTACGTAGATAACTTGAAACAAAAAACCAGCAAAGCGCGCAAAAAGCGTAATGGCAGCCAAATCCGTTGGCTACGAGGACGAATCTTGCGTTGGATGTTCTTATATTTTACTTTAGAGTTCAGAAACTGGAAAATGAGCTTGCAGACTTAAGGAAGCTCTTGCAAGATAACATTACTCGACGAAATACGCTTAGCAATATTCCAGTTAAAAAGGCAGTGACTAAAGCACGAAAAGTATCAAAAACTACAACTGGTTACAGCTCACAATGTTCGGACGCGATTACCCATAACGACCGGATAACAGGAGCACAGTCTCTGAATCCTACGGACGACGACCAGATCAAACCACAAGTCTCATCCTGCTATATTGGGTGTTATAAAGAGCCCGTAGTTGAATCCGAAGAAACAAACGCGTGGCAAGCTGCAATGGGGAAACACCACAACAGGAAGACAACATCACAATCAACTCTGATGGATTCATTGAAGCCTTCAGATGAGAGTATGGTCAGAGGTAGTCTTAATCCCAACGAGAGCTCCGTAAACCGTTCTCGTGCCCCTTAGGAGAACTTATGAGGAAGCGAAAATTCCAAGCACCAGGATCGACAACAGTGTTTTAGTTATTCAGGGTTTTGCACGAGTCAACTGCAGTACGACCAGAAGACCGTGTCGCCGAAGACCTTGCTTCGTTTAATGGCCTCCTAAACCAGTTGCTCCCACCGGGCGTGGAAGTAAAAGTTATTAAAGCATTCCGGATCGGCAAAAAGTCTGAAGACAGCCTAGGCACGCCGCGACCGCGACCTCTGAAAATAATGCTAGAGAGCAAAGACCAAATCAAGGCGATCCTATCCAAAAAAACTAACCTACGTCACTCGCATAAAGAGGCTTTTTTCAACCGGACTACTCCCCTGCGGAAAGGCTGAAACGCCGGGAACTTGTCTTGGAACTACAATCAAGGCTGAAGGCTGGCGAACACAATCTGGCTATTTTCAAGGGAAGGTAGTTCAAAAGAATACAAATTTTTCCATTGAACCAACCGATTGTTCTGAGGGACAATGGCAGCCACCTCACTAACGCCAAAACCATCAGGGGAAACCAATTGCCCAAAGAGATGTCAGAACTGATTCCGTAACGCCCAGCGTTCACACTAAAGAAACCAGAGTTACCAAAAATCATCAAGAAACGGAAAAGACATACGACCTTGACGTAAGAGGAGACACAGTTGGGCCCATAAAATTGACAAACGCAACAGGAAATTTGGTTGGCGAAAAATTGAAGTGCTTGTATACAAATGCGCAAAGTCTTTTATCAAAACTTGATGAGTTAAAAATTTGCCTTGCCGAAGTATCTCCGGATGTGATAGCAGTAACCGAAACCTGGCTGTCGGGCAGTATTCGAGATAGCGAAATAACATTGTCTGGGTACCAAATATATCGGAGGGACAGAGAAAACCGACAGGGTGGTGGAATAATTGTTTAGGTGAAAGACGTGCTAATAGTGTCTGACAAGACGAGCAAGTTTGCGTGCAGCATGGAAGCCATATGGTTGAACATCAAGGCTCTTGGCTCTCCATATCTAGATGTCCTCATTGTCTATCGGCCACCTAGGATAGACCGAGTCGCGGACACCCACTTGTTGGAACAATTAGAAAATTTCTCCAGTAGACCTAATGTAATGATTATGGGTGATTTCAACGCACCAGGAATTAACTGGAGCACTGTTCAATCATCATGCCCGAAATCGACTTTTGATTATGTTTTTCTGCAAAAGACCTTGAATGCACTCCTCACACAGCATGTCCTGTTCCCCACCAGAACATGTGAAGGACAAAGGGCTAACTGTCTTGACCTGGTTTTCACGAAAAAATCAGGCAGCATTGACGAGATTATTTCAATGCCTCCGCTCGGTCGTAGTGATCATGTGGTGCTTATATGGGACTACTCCTTATTCTCCGTTGCGCCTGCTATAGAGGAAAAACGGCGTAACGTTTAGCGAGGAAACTTTCATCAGATGCGAGCAGATTTAACACACATCAACTGGACCTCAATGTTTTCGAGCACCGTAAACGAAGATTGGGAGTCCTTCCGAAATGTTCTTCTGCAACTTATTGACAACCACTGCCCGCTAACGAGTGTCCATCACAGCAAGCGTCCTGGGTGGCTAGACAGCAACTTAAAAAGGGAAATAAACAGGAAGCACAAGTTGTGGAGAAAATATTGCGAGTCTAATCAAGTCGCCTATTTTTAATAAGTATAAAAGCACAGAGAAACAAAAATGAGAAGCCTTATTCTTAAAACGCGAAGAGAATTTGAGAAGACTTTTGCTGCAAAAGGCAACGCAGAATCCAAAGTTAGTCTACAGTTACCTCCGTAGATGTACAAAGAATAAACATCAAATACCGCTGATTAAGACTGCCGTGGGCGTCGAAATTTCTGAAAACAGGGAAAAAGCCGAGTACTTTTCACAGTTCTACCGCTCAGTCTTCACAAACGAGGCAAGGTTCGTTCGTCCCTCAGTTGATAACCCGCCGACTGCAAGCATTAGCCACATACTATTCTCAGAATTTCTGATCCAAAAGGAATTAAAAGAACTAAAAGAGTCGAAATCCCCAGGACCAGACGAGCTTCCACCCAAGCTTCTGAAAGAACTCGCCAATGAACTTTCCGCACCTTTGTCAGTGCTCTTTCAAAAGTCCTTTGACTCCGGAACACTTCCTTTCGATTGGAAGCTGGCACATATAACTCCCTTGTACAAAAGCGGTAGCCGGGCGTCAGTGACAAACTACAGGCCCATAAGCAACATGCATCCTTGGCAAGATTATGGAAAGGATCATCAAGAGAGAATTTGTGAAATTCCTAGAGACTCATAATTTGTTATCAAGCTGTCAACACGGGTTCAGAAAAGGAAGATCATGCACAACGAATTTGCTGTTTTCGCTCCAGAGGTGGACCCAAGCACTTGAAGATAGACACGCGGTTCACATTGCCTTCATTGACTTTCAAAAGGCCTTCGATACTGTGCCCCACGAGAGACTGCTGTACAAGCTAGAAAGAATTGGAATCAGAGGTAACCTCCTCAAGTGGATCGAAAACTTCCTCGTGGGTCGGCGCCAGGTTGTGTGCATCGTCCAAGAGAGGTCAAGTTCTGCTGCGGTCGAGAGTGGGGTTCCTCAGGGTTCAGTTCTAGGGCCAATACTGTTTTTAATATGCGTGAACGATTGTGTCAGGAATCTCGACTGTGAAGCAGCAATGTTTGCCGACGACATTAAAATCTGGAATTTAATCTAGAGCCCTGCTGACGAAGATAAACTGCAGATCAACCTAACTCGGTTGGAGGAGTGGTCGAATTATTGGTTTTTGCGGTTCAACGTCGATAAGTGTACAACACTTCACTTAGGCAACCCGTCTGGATCTGCCGAAAGTAGAAGTTACTTTCTCAACGGTGAAGCCTTAAAAGACGTGGAAACCCAAAAGGACCTTGGTGTGCTGACGACCACTACCTTAAAACCATCGTCTCACTGCTTGAAAGTGGCGAAGAGGGCAATTTCGGTGTTGCATGCCATCAGACGAGCCTTTTTGGATTTCAATGAAGATCTTTTCGCTAAGACCTTTGGAACATTCATTAGGCCGCATTTAGAATATGCTATGCACGCCTGGAAACCCTGGACAGTTCAAGATCAGAACTTCCTCGAAAGAGTACAGAGGAAAGCCACCAAAATGGTTAGAAGTCAAAGTTCCTTGCCATATCCAACCCGCCTAATGAATCTTTATCGGTTCCCTTAGAGTTATAGGCAAATGCGTGGTGATCTCCTGCAGACATTCCGCATTGTGAAGGGATTGGATTGTTGCCTGGAATTCTCGGACTTCTTTGAATTTGCCGCCACGACCCATCTCCGAGGTCACCCATTGAAACTGCGTGTCCAGCAGGCGAAACTGGATGTGCGCAAGTTCTCCTTCTCTGTCAGAGTGGTTAAACCATGGAATGTCCTCCCCGAAGACGTTGTGATGTCACCATCGCTGGAAAGCTTTAAAAGGAACCTTGACAGTTTTATGTTCCGCAACGAGCCTGAGCGATGAGGAATTTATCTTAACCCTCGAGAGTCGTGCACCACTTGTCATATTTTATGACCGCCTTTTGTACCTTTGCAACCCACACGGTTTCTCTGTATACCGCACTAAATTTTACGTTACAAATAGGGTACTCAAAGGCCCATGCCTATTTCCCTCAATAAAATTAATTTGAATTGAATTGAATTGAAAAAGTAATGGCCAATCTAAAAATGTCTGTTCATTGTTCAGTCAGTATTGAAACACCACTTCAACGATGATTCAAAATACGAAATTGCTTATGCATATCTAGCTTCCTTGAGCACACCTCATGTAGATCTAAAATAAATCTCATCTGCAGAGATCAGTTCTTTTCAGTTCAAATCAGTTTATTTGAGGGAAATATAGGTGGGGTAACTTGGAACTCCATATGTGTTACAGGCAGCGGAAGTATATGTCAAAAATTTGGAAAAAGAATATCAAAAATCTCAAGGATGTCTCAAAATTTACAGATATATCAGTATAGTTCAGTGTATTAAAGGGTAATAGGCATTATCATCGAAAACCCTATTAATAAAAACCTAAACTAAAATATTGCAGTCGAAATACACATGACTGAAAGAAGTGAATAACATATTCACGTAGAAACAAAACGGTTTTCTAACAGTAGGATCTAGGCCCAGTCATCTAACATTATCTCTGTGTATGTGAAAAATTTGGTAGGATGTAGCAATGCATACCTGTAAGAATGAATCGATTTTGTCAAGCGAATATAAATCCAGTTTACGTTTGTATGTATCTTTCGTGTCTGCCCGTATGACTTCGTCTGGGAGTCAGTCCCAGGTACCGAAAATTCGCTGCAAAAAACGAATGGTGACGACCATCCAACCTTCCACAATAGCTTTATTTAAATAGGCGCGTCGTTTGAAATTGGTTTCGAATTTCAAGTCCCTCGAGCCTACGAGTTTTTAGAATTTAGAATTTATATTTGGTTAGCACCAGCCAGGCACTGTCTAAGCAAACATTAGTAACGAAATAAAGTTATGACAATGTGTGCAGATAAAATGTACAAATACATAACTTGTCCTGCTATGTCAACAGTTAGCGATGTTTTAAAATTAATGGTGAACTAGAAAAAATAGGCAGTGAAAAAAACTCCTTTTATAAAAATGGAGGCAGAGTTCAATAAGCCTTCATTTTTTAATAGAATGTAGGAGAAAAAAACTGCTTAGGAAAAAATGTTCAAGTGGTAGAGTAGGGTAATACGGTAGTTGCATTTCAGAATGAGATAATGAAACGTCGAGATGATTCGTTCTTGATCACTTAGGCGTATGAAACAAAATCTCACGAAAATGCGTCAATGAACTGAAGTCCTCAGCATCTTAGGATCCAGAATTGAATTCTGATGATGGTTAGTATCCAAAGAAACGGTAGCATTTTAGACTGTGGACCACCGATTGTGTACGTCCGAATGACGTCATTGTTTGAATGCTTGGTGATATAAGGAGACATCATAGTTTATGGGCTACCCGAGGTAGCGAAAATATAGTTTCAAGAGGGTCATTTAAATTCCCGATGGTCCTTTCTCCGAGTCATGGGGAAAGCTACTGGGAAAGATGAGGAAAATAAAAGGTTAATAGAATCAGTGTTAAGATAAATGTGCAGTCTTCGCTTGAATGCAGATAGACTAGTTAACGACCTAATTTCAATTGGCAAGTTATTCCAAAGAAAACTTTACCTAGAAGCAAAGAAGAGAGAGCGTTTACACGTGGAGGATGCAGGGGGAGGTATAATAAGTGCATAATTTCTTAGGTTATATGGAAGACTAACAGGGGTAATGACAGAAAGCTTGGGGAGAGTTGAACTATTATTTAGTCGGAATAGGAGGCAAAAGCCTGCTTCAAGTCTCCTGATCTAAAGACATTTTAGCTTCATTAGCTGGCATCTTGTTGAGTAGGAAGTCGTTGAAAGAGTCGGAAATAGGAGTTTTTTTGTGAAATGTGTTTGGACATTTTCAATTTTGAACGGCTAGATTCGTTCAATAAACCGAAGAATGGACAGCAAAATTCAAGAATGGGAAGTACAAACATACGATAAAGTCTTAATTTAATTTCAGGAAGGTCGAAATTTTAAGAAATAAAGCCGCAAATCTGAGCAGCTTTGGCCATAATTCTATCGGCATGAGGTGAAAGATCCAAGTCCTTGATGAAGGAACATTCAATCATAGGGCAAACTGCAAAAATAAGAGGTTGCGGCAGCCTTACAGGTCCAAAACTCATGTTGCGACACTTAGTAGTAGAGAACTTCATTAGCCATATGGAGCTCCAGGCCGAAAGAGCGTCTAAGTCTGAATGAATTTGTTCTAGGCACCGTTCGGTTGTAGAGTTAGAGAAGGAACACACGCATTTGAGGTCATCAGCATAAATAAAAGATTGAGAATGTTTAAAACTATCGATGAAATATCATTTATATACAGTAAAAACAACAAAAGGACCTAATACGGTACATTGAAGGACACCACTAACAATCGGGGGAGCACTGGAGTATGAGGACTCTATTAAAACGTTTTGCTTTCGATCATTTAGGTATGATCTAATAAAGTCAGTAAGGGGCCTACGAAATCCTATAGCTTCTAGTTTAGCTAGAAGTCGTTTATGAGGCACTTTATCGAATGCCTTACAAAGATCAAAATAGATAACTACCACAGAGAGATGATCATTATGAAGAGAGATTAGTATATTTAGAAAATACATGTGGCAGGTTTCACAAGAGCGGTCCGGTAAGAAGCCGTGTTGGGGAAAAGTCGATAATTTGATTGCTTATGCAAAAATCCGTGATTTGTTTTGCAATAAGTTTTTCGAAGAGTTTAGCAAGAGAGAGCGTTAAATAAACAACGCGATTTTTATGAATGTCCGAGCGGGAACCAGATTAAAAACTGGGATTATAATAGAGTTTTCCAGTAATCATGTTGTTATAATTCAAATAAACCTAAGAATAACGGGTAATGACAAAAGCTTGAGGAGAGCGAACACATTAATTCAGAAAAGGAGAAAAGCCTGCTTCAAGTCTTCTGACCCAAAGAAATTTTAGCTTCGTGGCTGGCATCTTGTTGGCTTTCGATCATTTAGTTATGATCTAATAAAGCCAGTAAGGGGACTACGAAATCCTTTAGCTTCTAGTTTGTTAGGAAGTCGTTTATGAGGCACTCCTTTATCGAATGCCTACTAAGATCAAAATAGATAACTACCACAGACAGATGATCATTACGAAGAGAGTTTATAAGATTTAGAAACGACATGTGACAGGTTTTACAAGAGCGGTTCGTTAGAAGCCGTGTTGGGAAAGTTGATAATTTGATTGCTTGTGCAAAATCTGTGATTTGTTTTTAGCAAAGCCGAGGTTATTGCATTTAACCTCAGGCTTCGTAAGAAGGGGAACACAACAGTGAATTATTGCGTGATCACTTGTGAAAAGATCATGATGAAAATTCATAAAGAGAGGTTGACATAATTTGTAAAAATTAAATCTAAAATGTTGTCATTTCTAGTAACTGATCTGACCAGCTGGGACATGTTTGAAAAAGTTAATAGTATCGACCAATTTCTGATGTTTAGGCGGAGAGGAATTCGCCTGCCAGTCAATGTCTGGCAGATTGAAAATCGCCTACGATTATTTTCGACATCAAACTGAGCATCTGCAACTTTTCAAATAGTTCACAGAGCCTCGCTTTTCATTGCCAGAATAACACGGAGAATTATAGACACAGCCAATTACCGCTTTTTATTGTGCGGGAGGATGACTGAAGCAGCATACATTTCCAGAAAAAGGACGAAATAGCTCGAAAAGCGGAAATGTAGCAAAGGATGACTCTAATATAAAGGAGGCAACCACCGCCACGTTTTTTTCAGCGCGGTCTTGTCGGTACAAATTGAAATTATCTATAGCAAGCGTCGAGTCAGAAATAAGAGAGTGAGCCCACGATTCAGTGATGCACAGCACATCTGATCAAGCTCAAAGGCTACTGTTCTAAGCTCATCTATCTTACAACTGATCTCGCATTGAGTGAAAATAAGCTGAGCGTATTCCTGAGCTGCAGGTTACGCTCATCAGTATTTATAAAACAGGATAATTTGGTGGCGGAGAAGACTGGAAAGAAGAAACGAAAGGTGGGGAAACGAGTGCTCTGGTCTGCAATTTGCCGGAAAGTGTTACTGTTAAGAGCACTGAGTATTGTACAACGGCATATTTGGATGAAAGACCTTGCAAAAGAAGCTATATTGTGGCGTTTGACAGATAAAGGGTGGCATAGAAATGAGGTTTTGGGGAAGTTCGCGCCGATTGGCGGAAAACGATGCATTTGAAAAAGGGATAAATGATTTCGCAAAAAGAGAAACTGGACCAACATAAATAGAAGCGTTAATTGTTGGAGATTTCCGGCCACCTATTGGGTTGGGAAGGATGCTAACGTGAGCGTTTCGCGGCTGTTGCATGATGCTGAGAGAGGTTAGCGGGTTTCCCATCGGTGGCGAAATGACTGATTTTAATGCCTGGATTAGCCAATGATTTCAGATTTACTAGGAGTTTTGCTTAGGTTTCAGTTGAGGTTTGGCTATAACAGCCATGGTGCTTGGGATAGGATGAGAGAGAGTGGCGTGACACAATTTGCTCGAAACCAGGAGCAAGGTTAACAGGTGAAAGGAATCAGCTGGAATCCAAGAAATTCCTGTCGACTCGGAGGGCCGTGGGCTTTGCATTAGCTAGACGGACCAGCCTCTGAGATGGCGATTATTGAAGGTGCGTGAAGACGAGGCGCCTCTTGTTTGCTAATGGAGGGTGACACCCAGCGTTCCATTAAGAGGTTTCGATCCCTGGATCGGGCGACGACGCGAAGATTGAGCATGCGCTGCATGCTGAAGTACGTCGACTGTCGCTGCACGTTTGGCCAGAACTGGCGGTTTTACTGCGCAGGAAGACAACACTTTTACAGCTTCAGCGACTTTTAGAGATTAAAGCCGCTGAGTAAAGAAATGAAATGTCTACAACGTCCGGGAGCTTTACTCTTGGGGACAGCGGCGTAAAGAAAATTGAGACTTCTCTTATGTCCGGTCAATTGACCAATTTACGGACCATGTGTATACAGTCTAGACATCGCATTGTTGAAGTGAGTGCAGACATCATTTCCCTCAAAAGATAAGGTACTGCCAAAGGATGAGTGAAGAGGAAAGACATATTTTAGAACATAGAAAGGTATTACAAAGTTTTCCCGCTAATCACAGAGTCTAAGTCTTCATGCGTAGCAGGAGGGTTGCTCGAGTGGAAGTTTTACGCAGAAGAGCTGATTGCGTCTAAGCACTGACTGTTTCATATTGATTTTAAAATATTAGTGGTCGATTCGATAATACGAGAGGATCACTAGGCGTTTTGCAGGTCAAAGACCATAATAGTGTACATATGTGTAAACGAACTCTGCAAATAAAGCACCTCTGCTGATGGCACTGAGTTTAAACTGAAGATAGCTGAAATTTAGCGAAAGTGCTATGCAGGATGATATATCAACTGGTATACCAGTAACTGCAAATTATTCTTCGCTGGAAAATAAGTAAACTTACAAAGGGAACATTTAACGAATTAATCTTGCTATATTCCGTCCTTTTGATGGAATAGAGCTTTGAAATGAGATGGAGAAAAAGTTTATAAAACTTTAATAACTACAAAATTATGATACGCAGATGGTTTGGAATGGGTTCTTCTTACGGTAATTGTTGACTGTCGACAGGCATGGTTTTAAAATTCCGAGAATTCACTTATCTTCAAATTTGAACAACCGCCTTCGACCATGACCTTAAGAGTATTAATGAGCACATTCCCAGTCGACAG